>WNWK01017100.1:0-43186 GCA_009830355.1 Cherax destructor
GTACCACAACACCTGAGTGACAGTACAACAACACCTGAGTGACAGTACCACAACACCTGAGTGACAGTACCACAACACCTGAGTGACAGTACCACAACACCTGAGTGACAGTACCACAACACCTGAGTGACAGTACCACAACACCTGAGTGACAGTACCTCTACCAAAGTGACAGTACCACAACACCTGAGTGACAGTACCACAACACCTGAGTGACAGTACCACAACACCTGAGTGACAGTACCACAACACCTGAGTTCAGTACCACAACACCTGAGTGAGAGTACCACAACACCTGAGTGAGAGTTCAACAATACCTGAGTGACAGTACCACAACACCTGAGTGACAGTACCTCTACCAAAGTGACAGTACCACAACACCTGAGTGACAGTATCACAACACCTGAGTGACAGTACCACAACACCTGAGTGACAGTACCTCTACCAAAGTGACAGTACCACAACACCTGAGTGACAGTACCACAACACCTGAGTGACAGTACCACAACACTTGAGTGACAGTACCACAACACCTGAGTGAGAGTACCACAACACCTGAGTGAGAGTACCACAACACCTGAGTGAGAGTACAACAATACCTGAGTCACTGTATATTCAGTCCATCTTTTAACCAGTCATCATGACATAACTGGATGACTATTGGTGGAGTTTGGAAGTGTTGAAATACGAGTGTTTTACATCAACCGTGTGCACTTTGTGCCACTTTTTCAGCACTTCCTCTTAAGCACATACATGATGATGGTAATATTGTAAAAACAGTCGAATGGCTGACACATGGGCTTCTTAAACAGTAGTAATATGACTGTATTACTTTAACCATGAGCCCTGGCTGCTTGGTTTATGTTGGCTTCCCAAGCTTTTTGTCTCAAACCGTATGTGAAGAAGTGAATTAGTTATGAGGGGAACGGGTTGGTATATTATGTTTAGTAGTTACTACCATGCTCACTTATTCCAATAAAAAGTAACTGTTCCTTTAGGTCAGAAAATATCCACTGAAAAATTATTGTTCGTTGTCACTAGCTATTCTGAATATTAATGTAATAATTATAAAGTGAACCTTTGTAGATGAATGGTTCAGTCCCTCAAGGTTGAGGGACTGATTACCTCGAACTCCTCCTGTTCTTCACGATTCTCCTTTGTATGGACTGATGAAGCCACTGTGTGGCGAACTATTTCCTCAATAAAGATACCCAAGTGTTGCATATATGTCTAATATGTCAAAGTGAACATTTATTATGTTTAAATAGGTAATTGATAAGAACAATCTCTGCTTATATGGTTGTATGTGTCACAGTATACAGATGATGCTCAAGTCTCGTCTCCTGGCCGTCCCTTTTAACTTGATTTTTGCCAGATTCACTTCCTCTTGCCTGGTCATACTATTAAAACTATACACGGAGTCTGCTTCATCTGCTTTATCATCAAGGTCATTTCACTTCTAATCATCCTGAGGCTGAAGACATACTTCTTGACAATTATATGACTTATCTAGAATATCTTGCTGCCAATTTTGTCAATGCTGGGAGCCATAGCGATCATAGTACTCGGGGGGGGGGAGGGAGCACAACTTTGTAGTATCTAAAGTCAGTGGCCAGGCTTTAAACACCTTTTATTGTACAGCAATAAAGGAATGGAACAGACTGCCTGCACATGTCAAAGCCAGTCATAGCATGAGCCAGTTCAAGAAGAGAGCCAAAAGATACCTAGTGAATGTAACGACAGAAAGGGAGAACTATTTTTTATTTTATTTTTAGCTAAAACACGTATAAATATGTAACTAATTTTACATTATTCCTAGTATCTCCTTTATAGTATTATAAGGTATTAAAAGGACCCCATTGGAAATAAGTCACTTTGACTTTTTTGGGTTATCCTAGATTCTCTACACATATGCTGCTATGTATGATAATCTATGTAACTGTATTTGTGTATACCTGAATAAACTTATTTACCTTCCAAGTGACCCCTCGTGTACCTGTTTCCCGCCTTTAATTCAATCTCTGTTTACACAACAAATTTCTGTATTTTAAATATCTTCATTGGTTCTTCTCTGCTATATCGTCAGGCTCAGTTTCTTGAGCTCCTCGTAGCTCCTTCCCTTAATTCTGGAAATACCTTGTGCGTATCTCTCTACTTGTTTGTGTTTCTTATGCTTGATCAAGTGTGGATTCCATGTTGGTGCTGCATGCTTCACGGTAAGCTTAACGTATGTTGAATAATGCGTCAATAATTTGTCTTTGAGATTCATGAAAGCTTCTCTTAAATCTGCCAAACGATCATTGACTGCAGATGTTATTCGGTTGATGTGTACCCCTTGCGATATTCATTGAGCTATTCCCACAACAAAGTCTTTCTCCTAGTGTGATGTCTATATGCTCTGTTCCTCGAAACTATAATCTGAGCCTCGTATTCACCTCACCCATCCATCTCTCTCCTGTGTTCCTTCTGTTATTTCATCATTGAACTTCATCAGGTTTACAAGACAGGGTTTATTTTCTATGCAATTGTACACTTATTGTTAATTAAACCTCTTATCTCTATGAACTCTACTAGTCTTCTGACTAACTTCTCTATTACCTTTCACGATATGCTTGTCAGTGATACAAGTTCAATGTTTTCCATCTGTTTTATAACCTAATGCGACTACTTAGTCTTCCAGATCTCTGGCAACTGTCCCGTTCCCATTAATTTGAAGCTCTTTGCTTGTGGGTCAGACAATGCTTCTCCTCCTGCTCGAAAAATCTATGGTGACACTTTAAAGGATTCCAAAATCTATGATTTATTCATCTCACAAAAAAACATTTTTAATTGTTGTGAATGGGGATTCATGTACCTGCTGTCCTACCTTTTCTCCTTGACTATAATATTGTCCCTATTTCCAGATGAGTTGTCTTCATTCATTATTCAAATACCCTTGTCATTTACTGCTGTCTTTCTTATGGTGTGTCTGTTAAGTATAGTACAAAACATTAATGAAGGTATTTCACCAAGTGTGGTTCATCATCCCAACTGACGAAGCCACTCGTGACTATAAAATTAATATAACATCTTTATTTCTACCAGTACAAGTACAAGATATACAGACCATAGTTGACATCAATGACATACTACTATATAGAAAGCCACTTGTTATGCAAAGAATAAAAACCGGCAAGTTGAAGATTGAGAAACTTGAGCAATATTTCAGAATCTTTCATGAGAAAACGTTTCGCCAGTTAGTGAGTTTTTTAGTACAATACAGAGAAGAACAGTGGAAGACGAGGAGGAGTTTGAGGTAATCAGTCCCTCAACCTAGAGTCGATGAGTTTAGACCAACAAGGAGGTGGCACAGCTATGTTATACTCAGACCAGCTTGAATGTATTAACAATACATGCACAAAAGGTGAACATGGAGAATATATAATAGCTAAGTTTAAATCCAAATACCTACAAAAACCTCTCACAGTTATAAACATCTATAGATTACCACAGTCAAACATTCAGCAATTTAGTGAAAAATTAGGAAGTATGATTACTGATGCACACATGAACAAAGACCACTTAATCCTCACAGGCGACTTCAATATAAACCTCCTACAAGATCAGGACCCACAAGTAACTGAATTCACAAACACTATGAGCAACTGCTTGCTGCTCCCGACAATAACAAAACCTACGAGAATCTCTGAGACCTGTGCCTCTCTATTAGACCATATCTGGACTAACACCATATCCCCATTAAAATCAGGCATAATCACAGACAATACCACAGACCACTACTCAACCTTTCTCATAACAAATCTCGGAAAATTACCACTAGAGACTACTAAAGTTACCTTCAGACTACATAATGAGACAGCTATAAATAACTTTATAACAGCTATGACAAACACTGACTGGCAAACAGAAATAGACAACTTCCCAGATACTGACTTATGTATTAATAATTTTCTTAAAAAGACCCAATACCTCTATAATAAGCATTGCCCTAAAAAAACTAAACAAATCACAACTAAAAGATTAAATAGTCCCTGGCTAACCCCCAGCATACTCATATAAAGCACCTATATGAAAAACAGTACATAATGGGTCAAATAACAAGAGAGCAAACAAAACGCTACTCATCAAACCTAACGAGTCTGATAAGAAGGTCAAAAAAATTGCACTATGAGAACAGATTACATAACTTAAAAGGTGATATAAAAAAGACATGGAAAACCCTATCTGAAATTCTAGGAACTAAAAAGATATCCACAAACAGAACAATCAAGCTAACAAAACCAGATGAACCCCTACTCCCACCTATTGAAACAGCAAACAAACTCAATGATTTCTTCTCCACCATAGGTAAAAAGCTGGCAAGCAAAATCCCATGTTCAAATACTCCACCTAACGACTATCTCACTGGCACCTATCCGAACACACTATTCCTAGCCCCAACCAACCCAATAGAAGTTTCACTTATAATCAACACATTAAAAAACAAAGCAGGTGACCTAAATAACTTACCACCATTTATATACAAAAAAGCCTCTCAAGTTCTCTCACCAATTATTGCAACACTCTTTAACAAATCCATCGAATCCTCTACCTTCCCATCAATACTCAAAATAGCGAGGGTCACCCCAATACATAAAGGAGGAGATCAAACAGACCTGAATAACTACAGGCCGATATCTAACTTACCCCTTCTCTCCAAAATCTTTGAAAAATTAATTCATAGACAAATATATTCCTACCTCACCTCCAACAACGTACTCAACCACTGTCAATTTGGATTCAGGCCTAATAAAAATACAAATGATGCCATTATACACATGTTAGAAATAATTTACACCGCCCTTGAGAAAAAAGAAATCCCAGTGGGAATCTTCATTGATTTACGTAAAGCTTTTGATACAGTTGACCATGATCTATTACACTTAAAATTATCACACTATGGTATAAGAGGACACTCCCTCAACTACCTAAAATCATACCTTAGCAACAGAAACCAATATGTGTACACAAATGGAGCTAGCTCCACCGCGCAAACTATTACCGTAGGTGTCCCACAGGGAAGTGTTCTTGGCCCACTACTCTTTCTCATTTACATTAACGACCAACCAAATGCATCTCAACTACTCAAACCCATACTTTTTGCAGATGACACTACATACGTTATCTCTCACCCAAGCCCAGACACACTAGCCAACACTGCAAATACTGAATTGCAGAAAATATCTACCTGGATGATGACCAACAAACTTACTCTCAATATTGATAAAACATATTTTATCCAGTTTGGGAACAGAGCTACAAACGCACCACTTAACATAATGATAAACGGGTCCCATATCACAAAACTCACAGAGGGAAAATTCTTAGGAATCCATCTTGACAGTGGCCTCAAATTTCAGACATATATACAACAAATTTCCAAGAAAGTCTCAAAGACCGTGGGAATACTATCCAAGATACTGTACTATGTTCCACAACCAGCTCTCCTTACCCTATATCACTCACTCATTTACCCCTACCTCACCTATGGAATCTGCGCATGGGGCTCTACATCAATAACTCATCTCAGACCACTAATAACACAACAAAAGGCAGCAGTTAGAATGATAACAAATTCACACTCCAGACAACATACTCCACCAATATTCAAAAACCTAAACTTACTCACCATACAAGACATCCATACTATTTACTGTGCCTATTACATACATAGAACACTCTATGCAAATATTAACCCACCAATCAAACTTCTCCTTACCAATTTTAACAGGACACATGACCATAACACTAGACACAGATCACTCCTCGATGTTCCCCGTGTCCATCTAACACTATGTAAAAACTCAATGCATATAAAAGGCACGAAAATTTGGAATTCATTACCTGTCATTGCCAAAGAAACCCTGCCTGTACCCCAATTCAAAACGATGCTAAAAAATCACCTTCTCACCCAAAGCTAAATGCTCAATATCAAACATTCTCAACAAAGTAGAAAAATCACTTATTGTAAAAACCTGACTAATAACTTAAATGTAAAAACCTGTTATGAATAATACATACTAAGCTAACTATTACCATAACATTTACATTTTAATGACCACGTAAACTGTAACTGCAATGCAACTAATTGTTTTAAATTGTTATCTCACTCAATTAGTTGCATTGCTACAATTAATTGATATGTTCAACTTATATTCAAACTTTATAACTTAGATACGCAATTATACTAATTTTATAAATTGTCAACCATAACTTTTTACCATGTAGTCTAGAATGCCCGCAATGCACAGCATATTAGGGGCTTTTGGCATGTACATCTCATTAAGAAATATATCTTGTCTACCATGTATCATTGTACCATGTCTCAATAAATTATTATTATTATTATTATTATTATTAAGAAAGGTATAACATATGCGCGGAGAAGTGGCTTATACATAACAAGTGAGGAGAAGCAAGAGCAGGCGGCATCACCAGTGGAAAAATCCACTTGTGTAAGTGGGTCATGACTATAGGTTTGTCAAGCGTTGAGGTATTCCCTGTATCATGATCCCAGGATGGTGATGTGTTTTACACATATGATGTAAATGATTTACAAAACTGACAAGTTAAAGAATGAGAAACTTGTGCACAATTTGGGAGTTTTTCAATACTTGCCTAAACTGCAGCCAAGACCTGGAGTTTACCTGGAGAGAGTTCCAGGGGTCAACGCCCCTGCGGCCCGGTCTGTGACCAGGCCTACTACTTACAATGGTGGATTTTTCCACTGGTGACTCTGCCTCCTTCTGCTTCAACTCACCTGACTGCAGTATATAAGTCACGCATATGCTCTACTTATCTCAAGATTGATGGACTGAACACATCGACTCCCAGCTGAGGGACTGATTACCTCAAACTCCTTATCTTCCATTGTTCTTCTCTGTATTGGATTAAAGAAGCCACTGGCTGGCAAAAAGTTTCCATATTAAAGATTCCCAAATATTGCTCAAGAATCTCAATCTTGAATAGTGTGAGAAAGCAGCTTGTAATATTCTTTTAAGTAATAAGCGAGAACCATGACGGATCAAAAACAAAACATACAAAAATCAGTTGGGTCCTCATTCAAGGATACTTTGTAATTAATTTTGTGTATATTAATATATTTGCTATTACCTCAGCATGGTTGCTGCACTTGGCCTCATCATTATACCATGAAGAGTTTGAAGTGATGATGGAACTCAAAGAAACACCAACCAGCCGTCCTGTTGTCTGTTCTCTGGTGCCCACAGACACTCCAGACTCCACACATTGTTTAACATCTTCTTCATCATTTCTGGCGGCTGTGGTAACACCAACACTCATGTACTTGAAGTGTGTAAAAAATATTTCATTATTGCTGATTATGATTAATTCACCAAAGTAAGAAATTATTGCAGTATCAAACAGTGTTCAGTTTTATATAATTACTGTTTTGCATATACAAAGATCAGTTTTAATGATAATTTGCCCTAACTGCCAGCAAATCCAGCATTTATTTCCCTACATTGTACTCCAGTTCTTGGATTTCCATTCTAAGTTTTTCAATGCTTAATTCATATCTTATTGTTCATGTAATTTAAGTTTTTTTCCTTCCTAAACTTAAATTTTGTTATTGTTCTAAAGCGAAGTTATATTATGCGATATATTGGATAATATGTCGCATAATGTAATACCACATTTCTCTGCATAGGTTACTCCATTTCTGAAGACACGGGTACCACCAAATATTTAGGGGTAAATAAATACTTCATGTTTTGGTACGTGTCAAACTTTATGTTTAGGCGGGTGATACTAAATGTGAAGGAATGGAACATAGGAAACCAGAGTAGTACGTTGCTTCGTTTTATTCTCTTTCTCTCTTTGTACACACACACACACACACACACACACACAAACACACACACAGGAGAGGACGAACCAGCAAGACTGGACCTTGTATTCACCCTGAATATCTCAGATATCGAGGACATAACACACGAGAGCCCCCTGGGAGTCAGCGACCATATGGTGCTGAGCTTTGAGTACATTGTAGAGCTACAGGTGGAGAGGGAAAATGGAGCAGAAAGAGACATACCAGACTTTAAAAGAGGGGACTACACGGGTATGAAGAATTTCCTGCAGGAGGTTCTGTGGGAAAGGGAAATGGAAGGACTGTCAGTAAATGAAATGATGGAATACGTAGCGACTAAGTGCAAGGAGGCAGAGGAACGGTTTATACCCAAAGGAAAAAGAGTAAATGGGAAGACCAGAAAGAGCCCCTGGTTTACCCAAAGGTTCAGAGAGGCGAAGACTCGGAGTGCCAGAGAATGGAAAAGGTACAGAAGGCAAAGAACCCAAGTAAACAAGGAGATTAGTCGAAGAGCTAGAAACGATTATGCACAGGTACGGAGGGAGGCCCAGAAACAGTACGAAAATGACATAGCATTGAAAGTCAAGTCTGACCCGAAACTGATGTACAGCCACATCAGAAGGAAGACAACAGTCAAGGACCAGGTGATAAGGCTGAGGAGAGAAGATGGGGAACTCACAAGTAATGACCAAGAGGTATGTGAGGAGCTCAACTTGAGGTTTAGGGAAGTATTCACAGTGGAGGCAGATAGGCAGCTGGGTAGAACAGGACAGGGTGCGTCACCACCAACAAGGGATGTATCAAGTGCTGGAGGGCATACGCACATCTGAGGGGGAGGTGAAGCAGTTACTCAGTGACCTGGATACTTCAAAGGCGATGGGTCCGGACAATATCTCCCCGTGGGTCCTTCGGGAAGGAGCTGAGGTTCTGAGTGTGCCACTTACCATAATATTCAACACATCCCTTGAAACTGGGCAGATACATGAGGTATGGAAAAAGGCCAACGTAGTCCCCATCTTTAAAAAAGGAGACAGAAAAGAGGCACTAAACTATAGACCGGTGTCACTTACGTGTATAGTGTGCAAAGTCTTGAAGAAAATCATAAGGAAAAGAATGGTGGAGCATCTGGAGCAGAACAGGATAATCAACGCCAAACAGCACAGATTCAGGGAAGGAAAATCCTGTGTAACAAACCTCCTGGAGTTCTACGATAAAGTAACAGAGGTAAGGCAAGAGAGAGAAGGATGGGTGGACTGCATTTTCCTGGACTGCAGGAAGGCTTTCGACACAGTTCCTCACATGAGAATAGTAAAGAAGTTGGAAGACCAAGCATGTATAACACTACGGGCACTGGAATGGATCAGGGAATACCTCACAGGGAGGCATCAACGGGTCATGGTGCGTGATGAGGTATCACAGTGGGCGCCTGTGACGAGCGGTGTACCGCAGGGGTCAGTCCTAGGACCAGTGCTATTCTTGGTGTATGTGAATGACATGACGGACGGGATAGACTCAGAAGTGTCTCTGTTCGCAGATGATGTGAAATTAATGAGGAGAATCACATCGGATGAAGACCAAGCAGGACTTCAAAGAGACCTGGACAAGCTTGACATCTGGTCTAGCAACTGGCTAGACCGCTGACAGAGTACAGGCTAGGTGGACAAAGGCTACAAACCTCATCAAAGGAGAAAGACCTTGGGGTGAGTATAACGCCAAGCACGTCTCCGAAAACACACATCAACCAGATAACCGCGGCAGCTTATGGGCGACTGGCAAACCTAAGATTAGCGTTCCGTTACCTTAACAAGGAATCGTTCAAAACACTGTACACCGTGTGCGTCAGGCCCATACTAGAGTATGCAGCACCAGTCTGGTACCCACACCTGGTCAAGCAAAGAAATTAGAGAAAGTGCAAAGGTTTGCGACAAGGCTAGTTCCACAACTCAGGGGACTGCCCTATGAAGAAAGGTTGAGGGAAATAGGATTAACAACATTGGAGGACAGAAGGGTTAGAGGAGACATGATAACGACATTCAAAATACTGCGGGAAATTGACAAGGTAGATAGTGACAGGATGTTCCAGAGAGGGAACACAGAAACAAGGTAACACAACTGGAAGCTGAAAACTCAGATGAGTCAAAGGGATGTTAGGAAGCAGTTCTTCAGCCATAGAGTAGTTAGGAAGTGGAATAGTCTAGCGAACGATATAGTGGAGGCGGGAACCATACATAGTTTTAAGACAAGGTATGATAAAGCTCATGGAGCAGGGAGAGCAGAGACCCAGTAGCGGACAGCGAAGAGGCGGGGCCAGGAGCTGAGTCTCGACCCGTGCAACCACAATTAGGTGAGTACACACACACACTCATACACGCCCCGATGGCTTAACGCACGGAGGGCCCGGGTTCAATTCCCGGCGGGGCCGAAACATTTCGAAGTGTTTCCTTACACACACACACACACACACACATACAACAGGCCTAGTGTCTAATCGACATGTGCCTAGGACAAAATGGAAACTAACTAACACACACACACATCCAACAGGATATCAGATCCTGTGGAAAGACAGAGGGAACAGAAGGGGTGGAGGAGTGGCACTGCTCATAAAAGACATGGAATTTTAATGAGCAGGAGAGAGGAGACAGAGGAGAAGGAAGAGACTACATAATAGGAACACTTCAGTGTGGAGATCCCAAGGTGGTAATTGCAGTGGTGTATATCCCACCACAGAAAAGTAAGAGGCCAAGGCAAGAATATGATGAGAGTAATAGAGCGATGGTTGACACACTAGTTGAGGTGGCCAGAAGGGCTCATGCGAGCAGGGCAAAGCTACTGATCATGGGTGACTTCAACCACAAAGAAATCGGCTGGGAGAACCTGGAGCCACATGGTTGCCAAGAAACATGGAGAGCTAAGATGATGGAGGTGGTACTGGAAAACCTCATGTACCAACACATAAGGGACACTACTAGAGAGAGAGAGAGAGGAGAGGATGAACCAACAAGACTGGACCTAGTATTTACCTTGAGTAGTGCAGACATTGAGGACATCACATATGAGAGACCCCTCGGGGCCAGTGAACATGTGGTTCTGAGCTTCGAATACATAGTAGAGTTACAAGTGGAGAGGTTAGCAGGGAGGGCAGGATGATTGAAGCCAAATTACAAGAGAGGGGACTACACAGGCATGAGGAATTTCCTACAAGGGGTTCAGTGGGACAGAGAACTGGCAGGGAAGACAGTAAACGAGATGATGGGATATGTGACAACAATATGCAAGGAAACTGAGGAGAGGTTTGTACCCAAGGGAAACAGAAATAATGAGAAAGCCAGGGTGAGCTCTTGGTTCACCCAAAGGTGTAGAGAGGCCAAAATCAAGTGTGCTATGGAATGGTAGAAGAATAGAAGGCAAAGGACCCAGGAGAATAAGGAGAGAAGTTGAAGAGCCAGAAATGAATACGCACTGGTAAGTAGGGAGGCCCAACGACAATATGAAAATGACATAGCAGCAAAAACCAAATCTAAACCGAAGTTGTTGTACAACCACGTCAGGAGGAAAACAACAGTCAAGGACCAGGTAATCAGGCTAAGGAAGGAAGGAGGAGAGATCACAAGAAACGACTGTGAAGTATAAGAGGAACTCAACATGAGATTCAAAGAAGTGTTCACAGAGGAGTAGGAAGGGAATCTAGAAAGACGGAGAGATTGGGTACACCATCAAGTGTTAGACACAATACATACAACCGAGGAAGAAGTGAAGAGGCTGGTAAGTGAGCTAGATACCTCAAAGACGATGGGGCCGTATAACATCTCTTCATTGGTCCTGAGAGAGGGAGCAGAGGTGCTATGTGTACCCCTAACAGCAATATTCAACAAGTCAATTGAAACAGAGCGACTACCTGAGGTATGGAAGACAGCAAATGTAGTCCCAATTTTTAAAAAAGGAGACAGACACGAAGCACTAAACTACAGACCAGTGTCACTGACATGTATAGTACGCAAAGTCATGGAGAGGATTATCAGAAGAAGATTGGTGGAACAACTAGAAAAGAATGAGCATAACAACGACAGCAATCCTGTGTCACAAACCTACTGGAGATCTATGACAGGGTGACAGCAGTAAGACAAGAGAGAGAGGGGTGGGTAGATTGCATTTTCTTGGAATGTAAGAAGGCGTTTGACACAGTTCCACACAAGAGATTAGTGCAAAAGCTGGAGGACCAGGCAGGGATAACAGGGAAGGCACTACAATGGATCAGGGAATACCTGTCAGGAAGACAGCAGCGAGTCATGGTACGTGGCAAGGTGTCATAGTGGGAGCATGTGGCGAGTGGGGTTCCACGGGGGTCAGTTCTAGGACCGGTGCTGTTTCTGGTATTTGTGAACGACATGACGGAAGGAATAGACTCCGTAGTGTCCCTGTTTGTAAATGATGTGAAGTTGATGAGAAGAATCCAATCGAACGAGGACTAGGCAGAACTAAAAAAGGATCTGGACAGGCTGCAGGCCTTGTCCAGCAACTGGCTCCTGGAGTTCATCCCCACCATGTGCAAAGTTGTGATGATTGGGGAAGGGCAAAGAAGACCACAGACGGAGTACAGTCTAGAGGCCAGAGACTACAAACCTCACTCAATGAAAAAGATCTTGGGGTGAGTATAACACCTGGCAAATCTGCTGCAGCATACGGGCGCCTAGCAAACCTAAGAACAGCATTCCGACATCTTAATAAGGAATCGTTCAGAACCCTGTACACTGTGTACGTTAGGCCCATATTGGAGTATGCAGCACCAGTTTGGAACCCACACCTAGCCTAGCACGTAAGGAAACTAGAAAAAGTGCAAAGGTTTGCAACAAGACTAGTCCCGGAGTTAAGGGGTATGTCCTACGAGGACAGGTTATGGGAAATCGACCTGACAACACTGGAGGACAGGAGAGATAGGGGAGACATGATAACGACATAAAATACTGAGAGGAATCGACAAGGTGGACAGAGACAAAATGTTCCAGAGATGGCACACAGCAACAAGGGGTCACAGTTGGAAGTTGAAGGCTCAGATGAATCACATGGATGTTAGAAAGCATTTCTTCAGTCACAGAGTAGTCAGAAAGTGGAATAGTTTGGGAAGCTATTTAGTGAAGGCAGCATCCATACATAGCTTTAAGAAGAGTTATGATAAAGCTCATGGAGTGGAAGAGTGACCCAGTAGAGACCAGTAAAGAGGCGGGGCCAGGAGCTGTGACTCGACCCCTGCAACTACAACTAGGTGAGTACAACTAGGTGAGTACACACACACACACAACTGGACGGAAATCCAGGAGACTGGAGGATGAGGCTGGGAAGGAAGATTGGATGGCAGAGCTCATGAAAAGGGAAGAAGAGTGGGGAAGGAAGCTAGAAGAGCAAGATAAAGGAATAGAGGATAGCTGCACAGAGCAGGAAATGTGAGCTTCAAGTCTTAGTAAAGGCTAAGATACAGAGCTTAGAAGAGGAACTGAAAAATCTGAAACAGTCTAAAGAACTAAACAGTAGTATGGGCATGACATCGAGAACTGCTACATCAGTCACAAACGAGAAGAATGAGAGAACTAAGGATTTATTTTGTATGCAGAGGCTCCATCAGACCACATTGGAGCCTGAGAAAGGAAGAGGAGCACACCAGGAACAATCGAGGGGACTACAGACAATGAAAACGCAGCTATATGCAGAGCCCCTAACAGACCACAGAGGTGCCCAGGAAAGCTAAGGACTTAAAATTAAAAAAAAAAAAACTTGTCATAGGGGCAACAGATAGAGAAGAGATGGAAGAAGGGAAAGCTGCAATGGAGGCAACTAAATCAAACCAGGGGATACAAAGGGAAATGCAGTGGGAGATTGAAAGGGAGAGGTTAGTCTTTGTTTATGGGCTTCAGGAAGTTGAAGGGGAAACTTACAAATCAAGACGACAGGAGAAAAAACGATTAAAAGTATCATAAAAGCAATAGGAGAGGACGTTTGACCCAGCTGGAAAATTTTCTGAGAATAGTGGGATTTGCAAGAGGAAGAAACCAGCCAGTCAAAGTGATTTTCAAGGTAGAATTGGCTTCAAACAGAATGCTGCAGGTAAAAGCAAGAATAAGGAACATATCGGAGTACCAGAGGTTGTACCTCGATCGAGAGAGAACACCAGAAGAAAAGCAGAAATTGAAAGAGAGAATACAAAGACGAAATGAAGAAAGATAGGCAAAGACAGAGATGAGCAGGAGAACCCAGACTCAGGTGGAAGAACAAATACAACCTCTCTCAAAAAAAAACCTACAGAAGGCCCTCAACCCTGACAATCCCAATGCAACCAATCTAACCCAAAACCCACATGCCATACCCACTGCCCCCACCCCCTCATCACAAGCTACACATTCACAGCAACCACCCAGAGTTCCTTGTCAGGTCTCGCATTTCCCAAACCCCAATGTACCCCCAAGACCACAGTTTTTGAAAAGAAGTTGAAGGGTTGGTATATAAATGCAGATGGAATAACAAATAAATGTGAGTGGGGATTTGAGGAAATGGAAAGACTGGACGGAATGGGCAAAAGGGACTACATTGTAGGAACAATTCAGTCTCGGGGCTCTAAGGTGGTAATTGCTGTGATGTACAACCCACTACATAACTTCAGGAGGCCAAGAGAATATGAAGAGAGCAACAGAGCAATGGTGGACACACTAGTAGAGGTGGCCAGAAGAACTCACACGGGTAGGGCAAAGTTACTAGTTATGGTGATTTCAGTCACAAGGAGATAGACTGGGAAAACCTGGGGCCACACAGGGTCCCAAAACATGAAGAGCCAAGATGATGGATGTGGTACTGGAAAACCTCATGGATCAAAATGTTAGGGATACTACCAGAGGGAGAGGTGAGGATGAACCAGCAAGACTGGACCTAGTATTCACCTTGAGTAGTCCAGACATGGAGGACATCACATACGAAAAGCCGATCGGAGCTAGTGATCAAGTGGTTCAGAACATTTAATACATAGTTGAATTACAAGTAGAGAGGGTGGCAGGAATAGGACGGGAGAAGCCAAACTACAAACGGGGGGACTACATGGGCATGAGAAACTTCCTGCAAGAGATTCAGCTGGAAAGAGAATTGCTAAGAAAATCAGTAAACAAAATGATGTACTACATGACAACAAAATGCAAAAGGAGAGGTTTGTTCCCATGAACAACAGAAACAATGGGAAGTCCAGAATGAGCTCTTGGTTCACCAAAAAGTGTAAAGAGATAAGGAGGGAGGCCCAGCGACAATATGAAAACGACAGAGCAATGAAAGTCAAGTCTGATGCAAAGCAGTTGTATAGCCACATCAGAAGGAAAACAACAGTCAAGGACCAGGTAATCAGGCCGAGGAAGAAAGGTGGATATTTCACAAGTAACGATCAAGAAGTATGTCAGGAGCTCAACATGAGATTTAAAGAAGTATTCAAAGTGGAGACAGGAAGGAGAAGCTACTATGTGAACTTGATACATCAAAGGTGGTGAGACAGGAAAACATCTTTCCGTGGGTCCTTAGAGAGAGAACAGAGACACTGTGTGTGCCACTAATAAAAATCTTCAACTTATCCATTGAAACTGGGCAACTACCTGAGGTATGGAAGACAGTAAATATAGTCCCAATTTCTAAGACAGGAGACAGACACGAGGCATTAAACTCCAGACCAGTGTTATTGACGTGTATAGTATGCAAAGCTGTGGAGAAGATTAACAGGAGGAGAGTGGTTGAGCACCTAGAAATTAACAAGCTTATAAACGAAAACCAGCACAGTTGTAGGGAAGGGAAATCCTGTGTCACAAACCTACTGGAGTTTCATAACAAGGTAATGAAAGTAAGACACGTGAGAGAGGGGTGGGTAGATTGAATTTTCTTGGATTTCAAGAAGGCCTTCGACACAGTTCCTCACGAGAGGTTAGCGCAAAAGCTAGAGGATCAGGCACCCATAACAGAAAGGCACTGCAGTGGATCAGAAAATATCTGACGGGGAGGCAACAACGAATCACGGTATGTGACAAGGTGCAGAGTGGGCACCTGTGAAAAGCGGGGTTCCACAGGGGTCAGTCCTAGGACCAGTGCTATTTTTGGTATATGTGAATTACATGACAGAAAGGATAGACTCAAAAGCGTCCCTGTTTGCAGATGATGTGAAGTTAATGAGGAGAATTAAATCTAAAGAGGATCAGGCCAGACTACAAAGAGACCTGAAATGGCTGCAAGCTTGGTCCACCAACTGGCTCCTCGAATTTAACCATACCAAATGCAGTCATGAGGAACTGTGTCGAAGGCCTTCTTGCAGTCCACGAAAATGCAGTCAACCCACCCTTCTCTCTCGTGTCTTACTTATGTTACCTTGTCATAAAACTCCAGAAGGTTTGTGACACAGGATTTGCCTTCCATGAATCCGTGCTGGTTGACATTTATAGGGGAAGAGGAAAGAAGACCGCAGACTGCAAACCACACTCAAGGAAAAGGATCTTGGGGTGAGTATAATGTCGAGCCTATCTCCTGAGAAGCACATCAACCAGATAACTTCTGCAGCATTTGGACACCTGGCAAACCTATGAATAGTGTTCTGATACCTCAGTAAGGAATAATTCGACTTTGAACACCGTGTGCATCAGGCCCATTTTTGAGTATGCAGCACCAGTTTGGAACCCACACATGGTCAAACATGTCAAGAAGTTAGAAAAAGTGAAAAGGTTTACAACAAGACTAGTCCCAGAGCTAAAGAGAATGTCCTACGAAGAAAGGTTAAGGGAAATCGGCCTGACGACACTGGAGGATAAGAGTGTTAGGGAAGAGTTGATAATGACGTATAAAACACTGAAAAATGTAGATGGACAAGGCACGATATTCCAGAGATGGGACACAGAAACAAGAGGTCACAATTGGAAGCTGATGACTCAGATGAGTCAAAAGAATGTTAGGAAGTATTTCTTCAGTCATAGATTTGTCAGGAAGTGGAACAGTCTGGAGTGACGTAGTGGAGGCAGGAACCATACTCAGATTTAAGACGAAGTTTGATAAAGCTCATGGAGCAGGGAGAGAGAGGACCTAGTAGTGATCAGTGAAGAGGCAAGGCCAGGAGCTATGACTCGACAACTGCAACCACAAATAGATGAGTACACACAAACACATACTATGCACACACACACTAACGTATACATACAACACACACACTATGATAACTAGTGTAAAAACAGTGGGACCCCAAAGGGATCCCAGGGGACCAGAGGAAGATGGGCCTGGAAAGGAAGAATGGGTTGAAAAACTAAGGACAATTATGGAACAAGAATGGGAAAGGAAGCTAGGTGAGCTTACTGATTATTCAGAGGACAGGATGAATGCAGAGAACAAGAAGTGGGAGCTGTGAGTCGAAGCTGCAGAAGCCAGGATACAGAGAGCAGAAGAACCAAAAAAGCTGATGCAAGATAGAGAGCCAAAGAATGGAAGCGGCATGGCATCAACAGCAGGTGTACCAATATCCAGAGAGTGGGCCAAAGAAAAGGGAGGAGTTAGGACACATGTTGATGCTCTATCATGCCATCACGAAATATCGAGCAATGAAAGGGGCATGTTGCTGGGCACAGAGACATCAGTAAGTGTGGAGGGAGGTAGATAGAAAATGTAATTGGTCTCCTGCAGAGCCACGATCAGGCCACCAGGAGATCCAGAAAGTGATAAGGGAGGCAACAACGATTATGTTTACCCAGAGATGAAGAGGGAAAAGCAATGGGAAGAGGAGAAGGAAAGGTCTGTTTTTATTCATGGGCTTCAGGAGTACGAAGGGAAGACCTATGATGAAAATATAGTCAAACCAACAGGAAAGAAGGACATGACTGAGACGATAATTTTTCAGAGAATAGGGGGATGCTCGAAGGGACTAAATTGGCATATAAAATTGATTTTCAAGATAGAAACGGTGTAGAACAAGATCCTGCAGCAGAACCCACGGCTAAAGGAAACAGAAAAAATAATAGAGGGTGTACCTAGATCGCTACAGAATGAGAACAGAATAGCATAAACTGAGAGAGAGGATAGAAAGACAAAAGGGGCAAGAATGAGAGACAAGGCTAGAGTCAGGAGGGGACAACCAGACTCGAGAGGAGCAGCAAGTGCAACCACCCACTGAACCCTGCAACCAAACAAACCTCACCCCACACTTACAGACCCCACGCCACCCTACACAGTAGACTCTAATACCACCCTGCCAGGTCTCCCACTCCAACAGCCCCCACAAGCCCCCCAGAATACAGTGTTGGAAAAGTAGCTGAAAGAATAGTACATCAAAAATTGGCTACGAATAGGCCGTCCAAATCATTTTAATGAGGACATTAGAGCACTCCAGGATGATTTGAAAAGACTGATACAGTGGTCGGAGAAGTGGCAGATGCATTTTAACATAGACAAATGCAAAGTTCTAAATGTTGGACAGGAAAATAACCATGCCACATATAAACTAAATAATGTAGATCTTAATATTGCTGATTGTGATAAGGATTTAGGAGTTCTGGTTAGCAGTAATCTTAAACCAAGACAACAGTGCATAAGTATTCGCAATAAAGCTAACAGAATCCTTGGCTTCATATCAAGAAGTATAAATAATAGAAGTCCTCAGGTTGTTCTTCAACTCTATATATCTTTGGTTAGGCCTCATTTAGATTGTGCTGCACAGTTCTGGTCACCATATTACAGAATGGATATAAATACACTGGAAAACGTACGAAGGAAGATGACAAAGTTGATCCCATGTATCAGAAATCTTCAAAATGAGGATAGACTGAGGGCCCTAAATCTGCACTCTCTAGAAAGGCGTAGAATTAGGGAGGATATGATTGAGGTGTATAAATGGAAAACAGGAATAAATAAAGGGGATGTAAATAGCGTGCTATAAATATGTAGCCTAGACAGGACTCGGAGGAATGGCTTTAAGTGGAAAAATTCAGTTTCAGGAAGGATATAGGAAAGCACTGGTTTGGCAATAGAGTTGTGGATGAGTGGAACAAACTCCTGAGTTCCGTCATAGAAACTAAAACGTGTAGTTTTAAAAATAGGTTCGATAAATACATGAGTGGGTGTGGGTGGGTGTGAGTTGGACCTGACTAGCTTGTGCAACTATGTCAGATGTCTTGCTCCTTCCTTAAGTGAATGTGACCTGACCAGACTAGGTTAGGGCATTGGCTTAAGCTGGTAGAAGAATTGGACTTACCTCTCATGGGCCAGTAGGCGTGCTGCAGTGTTCCTTCTTTCTTATGTTCTTATGTTCTTAACAAAGATGGAATAACAATTAAATGTAAGGAGTGGCACGGAAGAATCACAGAGGCATCAGCAGACATCATAGCACTCAGGAAAACCAAGATCAATGAAATGATAACATAGTACGAACGAATGATAACATAGTACGAACATTTCAGACTGGGGATCCCAATGTGGTGATTGCAGTGATGTATAGCACACCACAGAACAGCAAGAAGCCAAGAGAAGAATATGGTGAGAAGAACAGTGCAATGGTTGATACACTAGCAGCATAGATGGCTGAGATGGCATGGCAAACTTACTAGTTGTGGGTGACTTCAGTCACAAGGAATTTGACTGGGAAAACCTCGAACTACATGGGGGACCAGAAACGTGGAAGGTTAAGATGATGCATGAGGTACTGAAAAACCTTATGCATCAACATGAACCAGCAAGACTGGTCCACATATTAACATTGAGTAGCTAAGGCTCCTTGAAGCTAGTGATCAAGTGGTCCTGAGCTTCGAATATATAGTAAAGTTACAAGTAGAGAGGAAGGCAGGAAATGTAGGATGGGAGAAGCCAAATTACAAGAGAGGTGACTACACCGGCATGAGCAATTTTCTACACAAGGTTCAGTAGAAAAGAGAACTGGTTGGCAAATCAGTAAAAAAAATAATGGAATGTGTGACAACAAACTGCAAGGCGACAGAACAGAGGTTCGTTCACAAGGACAACAGAAATAATGGGAAGACCAGAACGAATACTTGGTTCACCCAAAGGTGTAAAACGGCCAAAACTAAGTGCAATAGAGAATAGGAAAAGCATAGATGACAAAATACACAGGAAAATAAGGAGATTAATAGAAGAGCCACAAACTAATATACATAGATAATAAGGGTGGCCCAGTGCAATACGAGAATGAGATAGCATCGAAAGCCAAGTCTGACCTGAACCTGTGGCACAGCGACATCAGGAGGAAAGCAACATTCTGTGTAATGAGGTAATCAAGGTGAGGAAGGAAGGAGTGGAGTTCACAGCAAATGAATGAAAAGTATGTGAAGAGTATGTGAAGAGCTCAACTTTAGATTTAAGGAAGTATTATGAGTGGAGATAGAAAGGACTCCAGATAGCCGAAATGATGAGGTACACCAACAAGTACTGGACACAATACACACAACTGAGGAGGTGAAGAGGCTTCTAAGTGAACTAGATACCACAAAGGAGGTGGGACCGTATAACAAAATCTCCATAGATGCTGAAAGAGGAAGCAGAGGCTGTGTGTGTGTCAGTAACAACAACCCTCAACACGTCTACCGAAACATGACAACTTCCTGAGGTTTTGAAGACAGAAAATGTAGTCCAGACAAGGGTCATTGACATGTATAGTATATAAGGTTATGAAGATTATGAGGAGAAGAATGGTGGAGCACCTTGGAAGTAACGAACTCATACACGTCAACCAGCATGGTTTCAGGGAAGAGAAATCCTGTGTTACACACCTACTCAAGTTTTACGACATGGTGATAAAAGTAAAACAAAGAGAGAGGTGAGGGTAGACTGCATTTTCTTGGACTACAAGAAGGCAATTCCACACAAGAGAGTAGGGCAAGAGCTAGAGGATCAGGCAGGTATAGAAGAAAAGGCGTTGCAATGGATCAGAGAATATATGACAGGGTCTTCAACAACGAGTCATGGTGCATGACGAGGTGTCAGAGTGGGCACCTGTGACGAGCGGGGTTCCACATGAATCACTCCTAGGAACGTACTGTTTCTGTTTTATATGAATGACATGACGGAAGAGATAGACTCAGAAGTGTCCCTGTTTGCAGACGATGTGAAACTAATGAAGATAATTCAATCGGATGAGGCTCAGACAGCACTACAAAGGGATCTGGACATGATGAAAGCCTGATCCAACAACTGGCTCCATGAGTTTAACTCCACCAAATGCAAAGTCATGAAGATTGGGGAAGAGCAAAGAAGTCCGAAGACAGAGTACAGGCTAGAGGGCCAAAGACTGCAAACCTCACTCAAGATAAAAAGATCTTGGGGTGAGTATAATACCAAGCACATTTCGTGAAGCACACATCAACCAAATAACTGCTGCAGCATATGGGTACCTGGCAAACCAATGAACAGTATTCTGTCACCTCAGTAAGGAATCGTTCAATACTCTGTACACCCTGTATGTCAGACCCATACTGGAGAATGCAAAAGCATTTTGGAACCCACACCTGCTCAAGCACGTCAAGAAATTAGAGAAAGCGCAAAGCTTGAAATAAGACTAGTCCCGGAGCTAAGGGAGGACATAATAACAATATACAAAATTCTGAGTGGAATTGACAAGGTGGATAGGGACAGAATGTTCCAAAGATGGGACACATCAATAGGGGGTCACAATTGGAGGTTGAAGACTCAGATGAGTCACAGGGATGGTAGGAATTATTTCTTCAGTCATAAGAGTTGTCAGGAAGTGTAACAGTCCTGAGAATGATGTAGTGGAGGCAGGATCCATACATAGCTTTAAGAAGAAGTATGACAAAGCTCATGGAGCGACTAGTGAAGAGGCGGGTTCAGGAGCTATGAATCAACCCCTTCAACTATAATTAGGTGAGTACACACACAAAATGAGAGAAGTGAACTGGAAAAGGGAATAAGACGGATGAACTGAGTGACAAATGGAAGTGAAACAGGCAAAGTGCAGAAAGACAAAGATTAAATTCATAGGCCCAGAGAAGGAACATAAAAAATAAACGAGAGGCAAGCAAGGGAACTAGAAGCGAATATCCCATAATAAGTATGGGGGCTGAATGACAGTTTGAAAATGATATAATGAGGAAGCCAAAAGAGAACCAAATATGCGTCACAGCCACAAGAACAAAGCCAACTGTGAAGGAGCAGGTATTAAAGGTGAGACAGGAGAAATGGCACTAACAAAGAATGACAGAAAGGTGTGCAAAGTGCTTAAAAAAAACAAGACTTCACATAATAATGGAGAGCTACGGTAAGGCACTGTAAATGGAACAAACCCAAAAATACTGGCCTAGTGACCTGCACACCTGGCTGTACCACGATAACCAAGGTAGGAACGAACACAAGGCAGCAGAGTAAATACTTATATTTCCTTCACCAAACAACAAGCAAAGTATGTACAATATATATATAGAGAATATGTAGAGTAAGCAAGACACATAGTGCAAGCAAGACACATAGTGCAAGCAAGAGACACGGTGAGAACCATTGCCAGCAAGACACATATGCAGTAAGCTTGCCAAGAGACACGAGTGAAATATGCACAGATTTGGTAGGCTTCCATTTGATTGGTGTTAAAATCGCTTACAATTTTGAGGGCTTCCTTCATTGATGTTAGCACCTGGTTCATAATGAGGGGGCCTACTCATATGTTGTGTTGGGGGATATGGGGGGACATACACTGATTATAATGTAATGTTCTCTTAGCATGCTACACCTTCACCCCAAGATGCCTCTAATAACCAGGACTAGGCATCCCTTCATGGATAGTGTGTCACCATGACACAAATTACTAAAGGAACTTCCTTTACTCTCAACCATCAAGTCAAGTACAACCTTAGAGCAAGATAGCAGGGCTAGTGTAGGTTCAAGACACTTACAAATGGAAGCAAGTCTCACTCTCACAAAAAAATGCATTATGACCAGACTTACTCAAATTTTACTTTATGATCATAAGGAAAATAAAAGAACTTAATACCCATTTTTTCCCTTACACTCCTGAGAAATTAAACCCCGGAGAGGGTGTCGGCCAGCACATTTTCTTTGCCAGCAATGTGACATATGGAGAGGTTGTATGGTCGCAGCCTTAATGCTCAATGCATGAGACGAGTCTGGGGAATTTCATGATTCCCCAGAACTCTTATGCCCTTCCCCCAAGAAGGAAGATGTAGGGAACAGGGAGTTACGGGAGACACTTAAGAGAAGTGTCAATTCTGTATATAATTAATTCTAAGAGTTAATCTCGTAATTCCTAGGCTAATTATGCACTATAATTACTACATTACTGCTACATAAATTAGTATTGTAATTATATGTAGTAATTATATGTCCTATACATACATTAAGATATATGCACCTTCAGCCCGGGAGTTAGAGTGCCGGCGAGCTCAGCTCAGGGGTAAGTCCCCATAAAGCTAGTGACCGACATATACAAGTCAATAAAGAATCACATTATACTGCTTATGTGTTTATTTTTCCATTGTGTCGGTATTTTATACCATTTATTTCCTCAAGACCTGGTGGCATAGGTCTCAATGGCCTCTTGGAAAAATAGTGACAATACATCCTGATGCATATGGAACCATCAGGACAGTTGAAGTTTTGAGCAAATGTGTAGTGAATAAGCAGACAACAGATAAATTAGTGCCGTTAGAATTAGTGTTGAAAACAAACTTACTGATTCTCCAGAAACCCCAGAGACTAAAGATGTTAAGAAAAGACATCATTTTCAGAAAATCAAAATGATGTTAAGAAATGAATAGTTCACCTACAGCAAACTTTCGCCGGCCTCCAGTGTGGAGAAAACTCTCCAGTAAAGGGGGTATCTCTCAGTCCTCTCAGCTCTCTAAGGAGACTTAGCCCTACTGGAAGGGGCAAGTGGACTATTCCTTCCTCTCAAACAGCTTTATTAGAACCACATGTGTACCAGGTATGTCCATGCACGGCTCTCTCTTTGCTAGAATTTCTGATCAACTGCACAATGAAAGTTAAACATGAGTAATTACTCTTTTCCCCTTAGCAGGAAAATTACGTGAAAACCTGTGCTTCATTCGTCCTACAAGTCAGGGCATTAACTGTTAGCCCATGGCTAAACAACAAGGAAATAACTTTCTTGTGTTATTCCTTGTTGCAATATGTAGCAAGGAAAGTATATAAAGCTGAGTTCAGCATATTCCTTTGTGCGGACGATGTACTGGAGGTGTTGATGCGCCGGGAATTCTCCCGGCCCGGGTCTATTCCAGATGGCGACTCGGCTCCGGCTCCCTGTCGTGGGAGTATCAGAGACCTATGTCTCCCATAGGAGGAGGTGCAAGTACCCCCTCATCGGCGGGACAAACTGTCCCCAGGCCTAGCCACATTCCCCACCAGCACGGGGCTGGTAGGGAGAAACTAGGCCTCTCTGGTCTACCATCTTCCCTGACGGGAAGGGCAGGCTTGTGAGCTGCAGATGGTAGCAAGCTCCAACCTTGGCATCTACCCTGCCCTAGAAGGGCTGGGAATGGTGATCCTCGATGATGTAGTGGAGGACGAAGATTGCGGAGGGCTTCAGATTGCTATAAGGAATGGATTTGATGTGTGTGTCACGAGGGCATTGCAGCCTTATAGTTAAAAGACAAAGGGACAGAAGTGTCTAGTGTATTCTTGACTCTTGTTCATTTTGACAATCTCAGGAAACTAGGAATGTCTGACTTGTTCCCTTATACGAGTCAGTTAATTCGAGGTAGAACGAATCACATAATGTTCATAGCATCTCCATGTGACTTTCTTGATTGAACATTGGGAGTGCTGAAATATACAGTATTATTCAGTGTTCTCCCTACTGCCGATAATTCCACGAAACTATGAACAATGGATGGTATGGAATGATGTAGTGTGTAACTGGTATTGCGAGTGATTGCAATGAACATTCCCAGCGTAGCGAAGAACATTAGTGTAACATTCCACATTCCCCGAGACACTTTGTCAGTCTTCATTCGAGTCACCGATATTGGTCTTGTGTCGAACACCAATGACACAGGACTCCAGCTATGTGTCAAGCAGGTTTTATTCCCTTTTAATTGCCCCAAATCACTGCAGTGTTCAGGTATATGTAGGTAGAATATTGCCTCCATTAGAGATCCTGATGGGAATACAATCTACAAAAGCTACTGCACATTTCAGATAATAGTGAAATGCAGGATATACACTCATTTGGGGTAAATTGTATGATTAACTCGCTCATTAATCAACAGCCTCTGTGGACATTGAGACAGCATCCGATAAGATTTCCAGGGATCGGCTGCTGGAAATCGTGCTGTTATAAGATAACTAATGCTTGTCTAATGTTTGTTTCATGCAGGAAGTGTACTTATCTAACCAGTTTCTCCACATCTTGTGTTTGCATACTAGACCTTCTTAACTGTTACTATGAGGCATCTAAATCTCTGCCTTTGTAATTCAGTGAGGTCAATATCAATACACAGTCATCTCATTCAGAATGCAGAATTCGCCTACCACATTTCAGAGACTTATCCATCACGCTATTAAAGGACTTGAAGTAATGACAGCTTATCTGGATGATATAGTAGTAGTTTCCAGTACATGGAACCAACATGTTGCCCGACTTAAGGCTCTCTTAGAGAGATTTAGGGACTGGCAGTTAAATGTTTACTTATGTAAATCATCCTTTGGCCAGTCTACTATTAATCTTTTCGACCATGAGGTAGGTAGTGGTAAAATGGCCCCCAAATTAGCTAAAATTCTTACCATTAAGAATTACCCAGTACCTCATGATACTAAATCCTTGCAGCTTCTGTAAGAACTTTGCAAATGTTTTAGCCCCCTAACTTCATTTACCACCAGTAAAGTAAATTTTCAATAGACTTCAGATTGCCAAAAGGCATTTAATAAAGACAAATGTATATTATAATAACAAAAGAACATTAGCAAGGAGGAACACTCTAGTAGGCCTGTTGGCCCATACTAGGCAGGTCCTTCACAAATCCAACCCACTAACATGCTTCACATGCAATAAGTTATGATAATTATATTTACTCATGTGCAAGTCCCACTCGAATCCAACCCCTCTCACTCATGTATTTATCCAACCTAAATTTGAAACTACCCAAGGTTTTAGCTTCAATAACCCTACTAGGCAGACCGTTCCACTCATCAACTACCCTAATTCCAAACCAATACTTTACTCTATCCATTCTAAATCTAAACTTATCTAATTTGAATCCATTATTGCGGGTTATATCTTGGAGGGATATCCTTAAACCCTTACCAATATCCCCTTTGTTAATACCCATCTTCCATTTATACACATCGATCATGTCTCTCATTCTTCGTCTTACAAGTGAATGTAATTTAGGGACTTCAGTCTTTCTGCATACGGAAGATTTATAATGCTATTTATTAATTTAGTAATTCTATGCTGAATGTTTTCTAACGAATTTATATCCATTATATAATATGGAGACCAGAAATAAGCTGCGGTGAGCTCCTTTAATGATGTATAAAGCTGTATTATAAAGAAACGCTGGACTTCTGTTGCTTACACTTCTTGATATAAATCCCAGTAATCTATTTGCCTTATTACGTACGCTTAGGCATTGCTGTCTTGGTGTAAGGATGCTTCTTACCATAACCCCAAGTCCTTTTTGCAATCTGTATGGCTAAGTTCTACATTATATAGCTTATAAGTGCTAGGGTTGTGGACACTCCCGAGCTTCAGAACTTTGCATTTATCTACATTGAACTGCATCTGCCGCTTTTCTGACCACGAATTGAGTTTGTCTAAATCCTTCTGAAGTTTTGTGACATCTACGTTAGAATCAATTATCCTACCTATCTTCGTGTCAACGTTGAATTTGTTCATATCACTAGAAATTCCCTCATCATAGTCATTGATATATATTATAAACAACAACAGGCCTAAGACTGATCCCTGTGGAACGCCACTTGTTGCTGATCCCCTCTCAGATTTAACCCCATTTATGCACACTCTCTGCTTCCTATTGGTGAGCCATGACTCGATCCATGACAGCACTTTTCCCTCAATGCCATGAGCTGCCACTTTCTTTAACAGTCTCTGGTGCGGTACTCTATCAAAAGCCTTACTAAAATCTAAATAAACTATATCGAATTATTTGTCATGATCAACAGCCTCAAAAGCTTTACTGAAGAAGGTAAATAAATTAGTTAGGCAGGAACGGCCCCTCGTGAATCCATGCTCAGTATCATTAATCAAGTCATGCTTATCAAGATTGCTTCTTATAATATCAGCTATAATTGACTAGTAATTTGTCCACAATTGAGGTCAGGCTTATTGGGCGGTAGTTTGATGGTAATGACTTGTCCCCTGCTTTAAAAATAAGAATTATATTGGCCATCTTCCACATATCAGACACTACACCTATTTGAAGAGATGTTTTAAAAATATTAGTCAATGGTTCACAAAGTTCCATTTTGCACTCCTTAATTAAAAACCCTTAAAAAAAGTTCATCAAGGCCCAGGGATTTATTCTGCTTCAATCCATTTATCTGTTTGATAACCATTTCGCTAGTGACTGTGATATTATATAATTTATCTTCTTCAGGGCCACTATAAAACCTCATTATTGGGATATTATTAGTGTCTTCCTGAGTGAAAACCGAGAGAAAATAGTTATTAAAAATAGAGCACATATCATTCTCCTTGTCAGTAAGATGCCCAGAGTTACTTTTAAGGGGACCTATGTTTTCTCTAACTTTTGTTCTATAAATCTTTTGATGCGCCTATAAATTCCTTTCTTCTTCACTAAAAGATATTTCAGCCTATTATTCCTCCATTTCGGTTAATTTCTATTCGATCTAATTTCTTTATACGGGATAAACGTTCTATGGGCAGCATGTATAGTATTTAGAAAGCTGTTATATTGATAGTTTCTTCGTTACCCCAGTCCACAGATGATAAGTATTCTCTAAGCCCATTGTAATGTGCTAAGCGAAAATCTGAGACCGTTACAGAGTTATCCCTAGTATAATACTTCCATTCACTGCTAAAGATAATTGATTTGTGGTCGTTTCCGCCAAGTTCCTCTGTAATATCTAAATTATTAACAATGTTCTGCACCCATTCCCCAGTCTCCTGATTTTCTAAATCTTTTGTGTTACAGGTTGATGCATGTGACTCAGGATTGGGGGCTTTAATTTTACAAACATCTAAAGAGGATTGTTTGCAGCCTGTGGAAAATTTTTCAGCCAAGTATCAACCACATCAATGGAAATAGTCTACCATAGAGAAAGAAACTCTGGTACTGATACTTGTGCTGGAAAACATTGGCATCTTCCTTGGACACTCATCTCATGTGCTCACAGTCTTCAGAAATCACAACCCTCTAATCTACCTCAACACCATGAAGAACCATAACACCTGACTGATGAGATGGAGTCTGAATCTGCAACCTTACAGGTGTTAGGATGTGTTATGGACTATATGGGTAAAAAAAAAAAAATTCTAAAAACTTTTTTTTTTTTTTTTTGTGATGGGACATTCTGCTGTCGTCTGCAGTTGTCTTGCACTGTCTGCTGTCTCTCTCTAGGGTAGAGTTGGACTGAGGCTCTTGAAAGTTGAACCCTATCTTATGAGACGGATGGTTGAGAGAAAAGGCAGTTCCATTACTGTTCAGTGTCATAGTGGCACGCTATCCGCTATCCATGGAGGTGAGGCCTAGTCAACATATTTCACAATCCCATATAGGCAGCCTCCCAAACAGCGAACTGGGTGCTAATGGTTTAACGATCAATAATAATACTTATAATAATACTTTATTCAGACATGGTACAATGATACATGGTAGACAAGATATATTTCTTAATGAGATGTACATGCCAAAAGCCCCTAATATGCTGTGAATCAGTACCTTAGTTCATTGGCCAATCACAACAATCCCGCAAATGCTGAAGCAATGTGGTTCACTTGTGCTACACAAATTGACAGACTTGCCTGGGCTGCTGGTTGAGCACTGTGCATTCTCTGGATTCTGCTTTTGCCAACTTTTGTTACTGTGTGGTACATTTACTATTCCACATCTGTACATAGTGTGCATAAGTGTACATGTAAATACTTGAGTTTTGTTTACTCTACTCTAAATCCCATAACGACCAGGTTCAAAGGCCTTACTATACCTTCGTTCATAACAGAAGGTCTCATTTTGTCGTTTTGCTTCTCACAATGTTCTTTTCTTTCTATATTTCTACATTCTTGCACTTTTTCCTACATGCATTTCTGGGTGAATCATGAGCTTCCTCTGCTTTTGCCTATTCTTCAGATTTTAATTAAAAATTTCTCGTCTGCCTCGCAGAACTTTCCAGCTACATCATCGTTTTGTTCACTGTCTTACCATATAGCAACCCTTTCCGCAGGATTTTTATCAGGAATTGCTCATGCCTGTGTAGTCTCTTCTTTTAATGTCACGATTGACCCTTCCTTCATTCTGTGTTTCTGGTCACATTCACTTCTGCAAGATTTTCAAGATCACTAGCACCATGAGGCCTGTCTTATCTAATGTCTACTACATCAAAGTCACTTAGGGTGACTACAAGGTCTAGACTCACTGGTTTGTGACCTCTTGTCCTCTCTACTTGTTTTCCCTAACATGCTGATTCATGAAGATTTTCATCGCCTCTTCCAACAACTTAGCTTTCCTTGCCTTGTTCATGTTTATTGTTAACGTCTCTCATGATCAGTGGTTTTGCATTTCCGGTGTGGGATATTCTAACCATGTTGTTGCCATCATATTTTTGTCCTTGATTCCTGCTGGTTATTGGAGGGTTGTATTTCATTGTTATCACCACCATAAGTCTCCCAGTTCTGAGTGTCCTCATTATGTAATCATGTGGCCCCTCTTTGTTTATTACACTCGTCTTCTGGATACTGATAACAATGCTATTCCTAACCATCCTCTCTTTCTGTGTATTTTCTCGTGATTTGATATTCTTCTTGGAAGATCAAATGTCATCACTTCTGCGAGCATTGTGCCCATATTGCTATAATGTCTAGATATGTCTCCACTATTTCCATTCATTGCTCTTATTTGTTGTCCAATCTGCGTTTACATACAACAGTTTCAGTTTCTTTTCTGTTACTTTGCTTTGGTTTTCGGGCCTGTTTCCTGACGAGCCTTACCTAACCTAACCGGTTCCCTGTTATCTAGGTATTTGTGACAGGTAATAAGTTGAAGGTATTTGAAAGAGGTGGAAGTTAGTGGTAAAGATGAGGTTTGGTTGATGTGATAAATCTTCCACTGGGATGAGGTGAGGCCCTGGATGAGGTGAGGTGAAAGGTATGGTGGGGAGCTTTGGGTTTGTGATGAAGGAAGTGTTTGTCAGTAAGGATCCTGCACTGGCGAGATTAGGAATGGGGGTGTTGGTGGGGATGGATGGTGGTAGACGGTGGTTTATTCTGAATTATTGTATTTGAGTTGGAAAGTGAGCTAGAGTTTGAGGGAGTGTTTGGACGGTAAGTGTATGTTTGTGTGTTCGTACATGCCAGCATGCATGAACGCGAACAATATGTTTTTGACAAATCATTCTGACACTAGCAGAATAACCCAGTGTTTGCAAGGTATATTCCATGCCTCGTAGAATTAGCTATAAATGTAAAATAAAATTTACGAAAAAAAATCTAACTTTGGTAGGTCCTTTGATAGTTTCAAGATGTCTTCCTTGCAGCTTCCTTTTTAGGAGTCGGAGAATTTGGATGTACCTAAATAAGGTAAACATAATTTAAGTAAAAACAATTGATCTAGCATCATTGATGACTCACTGTGCTTTCTCGAGGGAAGAAATACTTATTAAGAAAAGCCATCACATCGTCTAGATCAGCTGGCCCCAGCACCACGTACTTCAGCGTAGGAACCTCACTCATCCTGACTCAGTGCTTTCTCTGTCCTGTGTGTGAGATATTTTAAGTAATTAACACTGCAAATTATTCACTTCCTTACCAGTACTGTATGAGAAATGTATCAATCTTCACTAACTCTGTGAAGAGTTGATGTTTGTTTTATATTATATTTGATATACAGTAGTCAGTCGTTTAACAAGGTAGTTAAGTTCCTGAAAATACCGTGTTAGAAAAACATGTTAGACAAACTGAAGAACTTAAGGGAAAAATAGGGTTACGTTCCTGGGAGCCCCCAAAAAGCCAAACAACTTTTTTTAGACCTTAAGATCTTACAAAAATAAAAAGAATATGTAATTGTAGTTCAATGTCGTGATGTATTATGTTGTTTTATTGCTTAAGACCACAAATGAAACAGAAATAATAGTATTTCTTACCTTAAGTTGTGGGTGCTGGTGTTTGTGGATGATTGTGAAGAGAGTGGAGAGTTATGCTGTGTCCCTACTGGGCTGAGGTGGATGGTAGAGGTTCTGGTACTGAAGTCGATGGTTGTACTGGAGTGTGCATAAATTCTGTAATTGATTTCTGTTTATTTTACCCTTCAGTACATTATACAACTGACATTAAGGCATCAGCTGCTCTAGACACAGTTTCAGGGTCCCCTACAGTAAAAAAATCTAACTTTAAATCATCCAGTAAGTCATTCAAGTCATTCAGTCAGTCAGTCAAGTCAGTAAGTCAGTATAGTCAGTAAGTTATTCAGTCAAGTCAGTAAGTCATTCAGTCAAGTCAGTCAGTCAGTCACTCAAGTAAGTTATTCAGTCAAGTTGGTAAGTCAGTCAGTCAAGTCAGTCAGTAAGTAAAGTAAGTAAGTCATTCAGTCAAGTCAGTAAATCATTCAGTCAAATCAGTAAGTCAGTCAGTCAAGTCAGTCAGTAATAAAGTTAGTAAGTCATTCAGTCAAGTCAGTAAGTCATTCAGTCAAGTCAGTAAATCATTCAGTCAAGTCAGTAAGTCATTCAGTCAAGTCAGTAAGTTATTCAGTAAAGTCATTAAGTCAGACAGTCAAGTGAGGATGGTGATGGGGTGGGGGTTTTAGGGGATGGTGGTAGGTCTCCCCCGTTGACTCAATGGTGTAACCGGGCAACCGTGCACTCAAAATGTTTTCCCTCCTGCATCGTGTTAAACAAAAATATGCTGCAATCCTTCAATCATGCTATACATTCGCAACCCACATGTGCGTGTGCTGTGCTGTGCTCTGAGCCCCGGTGGTGGAAGCAGAAACTGTTGATTTTCACCAAGATAGCAGAGAAAGCTCGACGCCGGACGAACACTGTATGTGTTGAGATCCTAATAGGGGCCATCTACCAGAGCAATGCCAATACCCTGTTACCAGCAATTCTACGGGATACATTTGGCATACACAACGGGGAATTGTATGGTATTTCGCTCAATGGAGCAGTGAGGATGTTCGTCAAGTTTGGTGTTAGCAGCGCTTATGAACGGGTGGTTGATCGTTACCAGAACAAGAGGATGGAGGTCAACCCAAGCCTTGAAGTGTGTTTACAGGACGTGGATAAGGATACGTAACATCCCATTTGAAGCAGATGAGATGGATGTTCGTGATGTGTTTAGTCATTACAGAGTAATACATGCGGCGACAGCAGGAAGGTGGTCCCAAGGTTCATATGCGGGCCTGCTGGAAGGTTCGTTTTCTCTGAAAATGTCCTTGCAGTGCCCGATACCTTCCTATGTTATGATGGATGCGTTCCATACGCAAGTATATGTTATGTACGTGGGCCAACAGCAGACGTGTCACATTTGTGGTGAGGCTGGACATATGGCAGCAAACTGTGACAAAACGTTGAGAAAGCAGAGGCGATGCAGTGTGGATGAGTCGATAAAGGTCGTGCCGTTGATGGAAACATCGACTGTTGAGAAGGATGTGGGGGTGTTGACAGCTTCATGTAAATGGAGCGAACAAATTTAGGCTGAGGGAGAGCGTGTCCTCACATTACCCATTATGTTGCAGGTGGAAGAATCAGGAGGTGCAGGAACAAGACCTGAAAGTGAGGATATGGGTTTGTGTGTCCCTGAACCGCTCTTACAGGATCTCAGTGATATGCTGGATGGTGCTATATCGGTGGATATGCCAATATAGGACATTAACACCCCTCTGAGAGAGGGGTGTTAATGTTGCAGTTTTATAACTGTAGTGTAAAGCACTCCTCTGGCAAGAGAGTGATGGAGTGAATGATGATGAAAGTTTTTCTTTTTCGGGCCACCCTGCCTTAATGGGAATCGGCCGATGTGTTAATAAAAAAAAAATGCCGAATTTTGTTGCAGAACAGAAAAGGTTAGGGGAAAGTGCTGGTGTAGTGGAGAATGATGAGAGTATTGGGCTGTCACCCAGCCTGGTCCTTGAGATTAGTGTGGAGGTACATAGACAAAAGGAAGAGGAGGAGGTGGAAGTGATGGAGGCTGCAGGGAAGTCTAGGAAAAAGCCAAGCAGCTCACATGACGAGGATGTCCTAACGCCAGGGCAGAGAGTTAGTAAAAAGGCGTGGGTTGAGGTGGCTAAAGGTGGCAGAGCAGGGAAGTGGGGAAGGGGAGCACAGGTAAGACTGAGAAGCCTGGAAACCCAAAGGCTGGGGTACAGAGATTGCAGAGGCACTGAGGAAAGCCGCCTTCACTATTTTCCGGTGTTTAACCATGAACGTGAATGGTCTCCGGGCAGAGGTAAAGCGACGATGGGTTGAAGCGACTTTACGATGTTTGCATGTAGATGTATGCTTCTTCCAGAAGCATAATTTTAGGTATGGACGAGACTTGAGTTTGGATGGATATACTGTTTATGCGGGTAGTTCAGAGTATTTCAAGGGTGGTGTGGCGGTAGGAGTTAGGGAGATCAGCCCTTTTCGGTTGTTAGCCTGGGAGGAGGGGGGAGACTAGTACGAGTAGATGGGGTTTGGGGTGGGAACAACATATGTTTAATAGGAGTATACATGCCGGCAATGCCTAGTCGAAGGACTAAGGAGCAGTTTGTTAGGGATGAGTTAGTATATTTTTTTGTGGGGCCTACCACTGCTTACCATTATTGGGGAGACTGGAACTGTGTGATTAGGAATAAGGATGTGGAACCGAGGGGGGCAGGGTATGTTTTAGGGGTCCTTAGGGATGTTTTGGGAGCAGTGGGGGTGATTGATGTGGATGGGGAGCTGCGGTTTTGTTGAACATACTTTCATACGACATGGTTACGGGGCGAGGCTACACAGGGTATATGTGACGAGGGTAATAACTGTGTGTTCTGTGGATTATATAGATGTGGGTTACTCTGATCATCAGGGTGTACTTACAGCATTAGACTGGCCAGGGGTTCTTAAAACATATTCCGGGTTTTGGAAGTTAAACGTTAGTTTATTAAGGGGAGTGGAGCAGGGAGAGAGTTTTGCAGGATGGTGGGGGAGGTATTGGAAGGGGTATTAGTGTATGGGTAAGGGAGGGGAAGGGGGAGGGGAGAGGGTAATATATGTAGGTGGTGGACTGAACAGGCAAAGATAGCTATAGGCGTGAGTGTATTACAAGCGTGTGGGTAAGGAAGAGGCACGATTCTGCTTTGGGTTACAAAAGTATCTGGAGGGTCAGTTGCGGGATTGTTATGTGGGGGGGAGGTGTTCGGAACATGGATAACATAGCGGGGTTGAAGGCTCAATTACGTGATTTACAAAATGAGCGATTTCAGGCGATTAGGGTTAGAAGTGGGATAGATGATGTTTTATTGGGAGATAGACCTTCTGTGACAGTATTACGGGGGTTTCAACAGAAGAGGAAGTGTATGACAATAATGTCTTTAAAGGTATGTAGGAATTTAGTGGGGTATAAGGTGTGACAGGAATTGCAGACTACGGAAGGTATGTGTGAATACGTGGGTCACTAGTTTAGGGGATATATGTCAAAGGGGTTGGCTGAGACGGATGCTCAAGGCGTAGTATTGGCAGGGATTCATTGTAGTATTGAGAAAGTGGAGAGGGTGGGTATGGAGGGTGAGATAACATAAGAGGAAGTGTGGACAGCTGCGAAAGGGATGAAGCTTGGGAAAGCACCTGGGATAGATTGGATCAAGAGTGATTTTTATGTCCATCATTGGGAGGTGCTGAGGAAGTGTTTGACTAGGGTGATTAATGCCATGAAAAGGATGGGTAATATGAGCATAGATCAACGTACTGGTGTAGTGGTGTTGGTCCATAAGGGTAATGGAGGTGAGAATATCAGGGACTACCTGGTCATATCTCTGCTCTGTGCGGATTATAAGATTTTTGCCAGGATTTTAGGAAACAGGATGAAAAAAGTATTAGGGACGTGTATTGCACAGGGACAATTCGGCATACCGGGGAGGTGTATGAGGATAGGTCATGGTAGGATAAAGTATTTTGTGGAAGGACGAAGGAATGGAAGGGTGTTGGGGCTGGATTGGGAAACTGCATACGATAATGTAGAAAGGGATATGTTATTAAGCGTGTTGCAAAATAGTAGGGTGGGTTCGAACTTTGTATGATGGGGTGCTGGTACGTTTTCAGGTGAATGGGAGGGTGGGGGAGGTGGTTGGAATGGAAAAGGGTTTGCGACAGGGCTGTCACTTATCACTACTCCTTTTTGCCTGCTTACAAGACCCCTTCTATAGGCTGGTTACTGAAGGTGTTAGTGTGGATGAGATAGTACAGGAGTGTCTGCCAGGAATAGTGGGGTATGTGGATGATACCACAATACTGGTGGGGGGTGAGGAGTGGTTAGGGGCAGTGGGTAGGATTATAGGTATATTTGGAGCAGCAACGGATGAGGGTAAACCGTGCAAAATCGAAATTGTTGGAAGTTGGAATGTGGGTGGGGGGAGCGTTGGGCGAGAAGTATGGGTGGACTGTTGTGAATAGGATAAAAATTTGTGGTATTTTTTATTGTACTGACACCAAGGTAGCTAGGGTTATGAATTCGGCTAGCTGTGTGAAGGCGGCAATGAAGCATATGGGGGGCTGGAAGCCAGGTGATGTTACCTTGTTGCAAAGGGTGACTGTGGTTAATGTGCTCATTTATAGTAAATTATGGCATGTGGCAGCAGTGAATCCTTTATTAGTGGAGGATATAGATGCTACAATCGAGGGTTTTAAGGTTCATTTGGGGGTACAGGCATCATTGGCTTAATAAGAGGGTTGTAATGACGCCGGTGTGTTTGGGGGTTTGGGGCTAGTACCTGTACATGGTACATTACACTGTATATATGTGAAGCAGAGATACTTAGTAGGGGGGGAGAGAGGTATGCGTGTGTGGGCGGTAACGCGCAAGGTACGTAGGTGGTGGGAAGGGAAGGACCTCCTGGCTTGTGAGTAAATGTTGAGAAGTTTATTAGCTGTCACGGAACCGGGGAATTTAAAGGTGGGGTGTTGAGAAGGTTGGGTGTCAATGTGGCGTTGGTGTTGGGGGAGAGTGTATACCCTATGTATGATTGGAAGGCAGTGTGGGAGGGTTTGCATAAGTTGCAGTTGCTGGCGAAGGTAAGAGAGACGGTTTTTCGTTTTTTGCACGGGATTTTAGCATCCTGGGCTCAGTTGTGTATGATGGGGCTGGCAAGGGAGGGCAGTTGTTCCAGGTGCGGGTATTGGGATACAGCGTATCATGCTGTCTATTTCTGTAAGGTTTTAGGTGGGATACGGGATTGGGTGGGCATGTTAGTCCAGGGAATGGGGGGTTTTCTTTTTTAACTATTTTGAGTTTAGATGTCGGGGGTGTGCAGGATGATGTGAGGAGGGCAATCATGTATATAGCTGCGGATTATATTCATGTGTCTTGAGGTATGCGTGATGTGGTAGGGGATCTTAGGGTTCGGGCTTTGGCGGCCACCTTCTATAGGACTAGGTGTAGGAATCAGAATTTATATGGTCGGGATTGCAAGAGGGCTTTTCCTGTGAACAATAGGAAAATGTCAGTTGGGTAACTTCTGGGGTTGACTCGGGCTGGCACCTGAGAGGGCTGGTCGAGTGAAGGGGGAAGAGGGGGGGTTAGGTGTCTGGTCTGAATGAGTAGGTGTCATGAGTGTAGGGGGATGGTTTGTGTGTATAGGCAGGGGGATGGGTGACGGGTGACACTAGCGTTGTGGCATCAGGACACGCAGACTAAGAAGCAATGTAAGAGTGACGAGAAAAATTGAGTATGAGTGGCCGACGGGGGACGGAGGGAGGGGGGAGGATGGGATGTCAAGCTCAGGGCATCCTTGGTAGCTTTCCTCGGTGGCTCTGCAAAGGGTCCTAGGGTCAGAATGAAGGCAGGTTAGTCTACAATATGTAGGAGTTAGTGGCTTATAGAAACGGGTGGTGCTTGTCTCTATATTCTTTGGGGCATACACTATGTGTTGGAATTTTTGATATGAGACAAAATTTGTTAGGGTTTTGTGTTTATGTGACCTCTCGATTATATGGTGGGTTTTGTGTTTATGTGACCTCTCGATTATATGGTGGGTTTTGTGTTTATGTGACCTCTCGATTATATGGTGGGTTTTGTGTTTATGTGACCTCTCGATTATATGGTGCTCTTTAATGGAACCTTGTGGGGTTCCAGTGTATGCCAAGATACTGTAATATGCACATTGAAGCATTGGTTAAATGCTTGGAACATTATTTGTACAATTATTGTGGAAGGTACAGTAAAAATTATGAACCTGTTTGGGACATATGTATTCAGTGTTATAGAGCATGAAGTATAGGAGGGCCTAAGGTTGTAAGTTGTGTGAGAAGTACGGGTGGGGCTTCCTTCCTGGTTTGAGTGCTGCCTCTGAAATTACTGTGGGTCTAACGTTGTGTAGGTTAAGGCTAGGCCTGTGCTACCATTGGTTTCATGTATTATGTGATTTGTGTAACCATGTCGTAAAGGTGTTATTAAGGCACCGGGTGATCATCTTAAGGTACTAGAACACATATGCTTATCATGTATATAATTTTTTTTTTTTGGCTGTGTTCGTCAAAGATTTTTGTGTTGCAGGATTGATTAAAACCTGAATTATTTTGTGAGGAACGTGTATTGTTGTTGCATTAGTATATATTGCAAATAGTGTTCCTTATTCTGGGACGATAAGAATATTTTGATATGAGTAATACCTATGTGATAGACTTTATATGTGGTGATTAATTAAAGAATGTCTTGCTTTTCTTATTGTATATATGAATATTTCTAAGCAGTTGTTGGGAGCGCTGAGTTCTTAATGGAAGTATTGGATGTGTACTAGCTTACTTTTGTTTGTTCTGTATGATGTTCAATGTCTTTTTAAATAAAATATAAAAAAAAAAAATCATGCTATAACCAAAGCGTTCAAGACAAAATCGTGTTAAACGAATGTCTACTGTATATTATTATACTGGATTTTGAACTACTGCTTCAAATACATTTGGTAATAAAGAACTCATCACAATGCGACTCACCTCTCCACAACCATGTTCACTGTTCCATCTTACCTCAGATCTCCCACATATTCTTAGGTGGCATAAAGTCAGTACCTGACCAGCCGGATTGTGGTTCATAGGTCGTTTGCATGCGGCCAGCTGCAACAGCCTGGTTGATCACGCTTTGACCAACCAGGAGGCCTGATCACAAACCGGGCCACAGGGGCGTTGATCCCCAAAACCCTATACCCTCCAGGTATACAACTCCATCACAATAACAAAAAATAACAACAGCAACATCTTGAACAATAACAAGAACAATATCAGCAAGAACAGTAAAAACAGCAGGACCAATAACAATAATAACAATAACAACGATACAACAGAAACAACAACAACAAATACATTTACTTCGACTCTGTTTTTTCTAAATAATTAATATCTGGCACTAAGTGGAATATTTGCTGCAATATATTGTCACAAAACAACCTTGAATTTTATATATCACAAGTACATAAAATAAAATAAAATCTATTGTTAAATCGCATGAGGTAAACTTTGCCTGATATATAGCAAAGGTGAAAATAAGGACACGACACAATGTCAGAAGAGGGAAGTAAAACCATTACCCTACTGATACTCTTAATATAACACTGTAACTTGTACTTCAGTTGGACGAGGGAAGTATCTACTAGGCTACTGATACTCTTAATATAACACTGTAACTTGTACTTCAGTTGGACGAGGGAAGTATCTACTAGGCTACTAATAGTTTCATTCTAGTACAGTAACTTGCAGGAGGGAAGTTACACCACTAACCTACTGATACTACCACTCTAGTACCCTAACTTGTACAACAGTTGCAAGTTTTATTTCCTTCTTCTTAACAGTTATATTTTTATTGTCTAGAACTTTGGGGGTTTCGGTCGTACTAGTATGCTTACGCGCTGTGGTTTTCCACGTACTAATACGCATAAATTCTAGCGCCTTCAAATCGAGGGGGAGAGAGCTGGTAGGCCTGCATGTGATAAAATGGGTCTATGTGGTAAGTGTGCGCAGTAGGAAAAAAATCTATGCACCTGCATTTCATTGTGGGAGTGGTAATTCAGTACACCTTTGTCACCAAGCCATGCGGTAAGGAATACCTCATTCCCGCAGTGTGAGTGGTAGGGAAGGCAGTGGGGGGAGTGGGGAAGACAGTGGGGGGGTGGGGAAGACAGTGGGGTGGGTGGGGAAGACAGTGGGGGGGAAGGCTGGCTGGCTGGCTGGCTGGCAGGCAGGCAGGCAGGCAGGCAGGCAGGCAGGCAGGCAGGTTGGCTGGCTGGCCGGCTGGCTGACCAGCTGGCTGACCAGCTGGCTGACCAGCTGGCTGACCAGCTAGCTGGCTAACTGGCTGGCTAGCTGACTGGCTAGCTAGTTTGCTCTGTCACACAGGTACACATAAATACATAGTGTAAATAACCTAGGATAAATACATAGTGTAAATTACATAGGATAAATACATAGTGTAAATTACCTAGGATAACCCAAAAAATCCAGACTGGCAAATAATATGTATCGACTCATATGTGGCAATGTTGGTTCACTAGTGACTGCCTCTGAGACAGAGAGAGACAGAAAGAGAGAAAAGCAGACAGACAGACAGGCAGATAAAACAGTGAAAACAAATAAAGGGAAGGCAGTGTACCCTCATTTGTCAAATGTCATCACTCTCATTAGTTTGGTGATAAGACGAGGCTAACCCGTCACCCCTGGCTGGCTGGCTGGCTGGCAGGGAGACAGGGAGGCAGGCAGGGAGGGAGGGAGGGAGGCAGGGAGGCAGGCAGGCGAAGGCAGTGTACCCTCATCAAATGTCAACACTAATTAGTTTAGCAATAATAATAAGATAAGAGGACCCTCACCCCTCATCAATGTCACTGCTGTAATTAGATTAGTGATAAGACTGACACACTCCTTCACCATGCTTCAATAATAATAATAATTATTATTATTTTATTGTTATTATTATAATTATTATTATTATATTCTCCCGTGTATCCTAGGTAATTTACACTATGTATAATTGTATTTATATGTTCCTGTGAGATAGATACACAGCCAGTAAGTCAGTCAGTCAGCCAGCCGGCTAGCTGGTCAGCCAGCAATCCAGCCGGCTGGCCATCCATGCAACCAGCTGTTCAGCCAGCCAGCTGGTCAGGTAGCCAGCCAGCCAGCTGGCCAGGTAGCCAGCCAGCCAGCTGGTCAGGTAGCCAGCCAGCTGGTCAGCTAGCCAGCCAGCCAGCTGGTCAGCCAGCCTGACAGCCAGCCAGCCGGCTAGTTGGTCAGCCAGCAAGCCGGCTGGCCATCCAGCCAGCTGTTCAGCCAGCCGGCCAGCCAGCCAGCTGGTCAGCTAGCCAGCCAGCCAGCTGGTCAGCTAGCAAGTCAGCCAGCCAACTGGTCAGCTAGCCAGCCAGCCAGCCAACTGGTCAGCTAGCCAGACAACTGGTCAGCAAGCCAGCCAGCCAGCCTGCTAGCTGGTCAGCTAGCCAGCCAGCCAGCCATCTGATCTGGTCAGCAAGCCAGCCAGCCAGCAATCCACCCAGTCGGCTGGCCATCCAGCCAGCCAGCCAGCCAGCCAGCTGGTCAGGTAGCCAGCCAGCCAGCTGGTCAGCTAGCCAGCCAGCCAACCAGCTGGTCAGCAAGCCAGCCAGTCAGCCAGCAGGTATTGTGTAGTATACAAGGAGTGTATATATAGAAAATATGGTTTATATTGGTCTCACAGGACATAAAAGTTACTTGACAAAATAAAATGTTAAAAAATAAAAGAAAAAAGTATAAAAAAATAAATAAACTATTACCGGGTGACAGGCAGTCGGCGATGTTGCCGTAAGCGGTTCAATTTTGGTCAACTTCAATCCTCTATATCTCGGTAAGTATTGATCGCAAAAATGGATTTTTTAGCCTATTAGATTTAGAAAAAAAAAACTCATTTTTAAATTCTTGGACCCTGAGAACGAGTTTCGGAGAGGGCCTTTGGACCCCCAAAGGGTTAGACACATGATTTTATTTAGGAGAATAATACCTAAAACAAAAAAACAAAATTAAAACATAAAGGCAATTTCCTAATATTCTGCTAATGTTTTTGGCGGGGGTAAAATTGGCTAAATTTAGGTCTAAACTTTAAAACCAAAAAAAATTATGCCGGGTAGACTTAATCGCCGGCATAAACGTAAGTCAAGGGTTAGGGAATTATATAAGCCAGGCATATGGGTTTAAGTAAAGGAGAGGGTTATAAATCAGGCATAGGGTTATAAGTTAGTATGCTGCGGTCAGAGGTCATGTTAGGTCACTGTCTTAAGCTGTCTGCGAATTAGCGTGGCGTGTTACTGAGACCATGGCTTGCTGTAGTATCTTGGAATCTCAGGTTAAATTGTTGAAGAAGGAGGTTCTATTTCTTAAGGAGAAAAATAGGAGGCTGAAGCCTCACCTAGATGGGTTTGGGAGTGAGTGTGAGATGTTTGGTTCTGGTAAGGAGGAAAAGGATACCAACAGTGAGTTAAAAAGTTGCAGCCGCTTCAAATGGCAAGTGGTTCACAATTCAGGAAGAAGGAAGACAAGGAAGGTTAATAGAGAAGATGTGAAGGTAGGAAATCGATTCTCTGTTCACCAGGACGAGTGTAGTTCAGTGGTTAGTGAGGTTAAAGGTACCACTGACTTCCCTGCTAATCAAGGTAAGAATATTCTTATTGTGGGAGACTCTCAGGTAAGATATATGGACCATGCTTTTTGTAACAGAGATAGGAAGGTCAGACAGAGGGTGTGCCTCCCAGGAGCTGGTGTTAGTGACATAGTCAGCAGGTTGGATAATATTATGTCAGGTAATGGGAACAAGCCCATTATCTGTCTTAGTGCTGGTGGTAATGACATTGGGAAGGGCAGGAGACAGGAGCTGCTGGATGAGCACAGGTTAGCCATAGAAGTAGTCAGGCCTGAGGGAGAGATCCCAATCACATATAGTATCTTGCCTAGAAGGGGAATGGTCAATGAATGGATGTCTAGGGCAGTTGGTATAAATTGCTGGCTAGACAGGTACAGCAAGGAACTTGCAATTTCATTCATTGATAACTGGGACAAATTCTATGGAAAACATGATATGTATGCAAGGGGTTTCATCCGGGGTGACTGGTTCCATTTGCCAATTATTGGGAGATCATTGATGACTTTCTAGGACTTTTAAAATGATAGATTATAGAGGGGATGGGGGTTTGTGGGGGAAAAAATGGTTGTAAAGTTGAAAAAAAGAAAAACCAGGGAACCCCGGGGTATGTTTAAAAAAAAATTTTAAAACAAAACTGCTAGTAAAAAAGAATTGTTCAACAATCAAAAAAGATAATGAGGGAAAAGTACTGCTCTAATTTTAAAAAAGAAAGAGGTAAAAATAAGATAGATCAGCAAGATTACCAAAGGGAGGAATAAGAATTTTTCCCCTAACAAAAAAAAACTTGAAAGATGGATAAATGCCCTTCCCAGTAACATACGGGTTATAAACTATTCCACATGATAGGTCAACAGGAAGGTGGTGGAGTGGCGATGATGTCGAGATAATTTAAAAGTTGAAAGATACAAAATTTGAAACATCGGAAAAGAAATTGTTTTTTCCCGTTTTTTAAGGTCGTGAAAATTAATTTTGGGGGTGATTTAAGCCCCCAAACCTTTAAGGGGGTGCTATAAGATGCTAGGGAAAAATTCATAAGTGGGCTAGATATGAAAAGTTTTGTTAAAGATTTAACTTTAACAAATTTATTGGGAAAAAGGGCAGGTAATCTTGAGTCTATGCATTCTTGATTTGGTTCACTGCTTTTTAAAATAGTTTTAAAGAACCAACTAGGGGGAAAAACTTTCTCAACTTGTTCTTGCCAACAAAGAATCACTATTAAAATCTTGGGAAAACGATCACAAATCATTTAGTTTCAATATATCATGGGAAATACCAATATTACAACTTTGTTCCGAGTAGGAAAATAAGATCAA
>WNWK01017101.1:0-5000 GCA_009830355.1 Cherax destructor
CCATCCATCCTATACTCATCCTCATATTACCACCTATGGATTTTTTTAAATCCGACGACTCATCATGGCGTTAGGAGACAGAGTAACCATCACCACTCTTAACACCACCTACACTCTGGTTCTTAACGTCATGTTGGGTCGTCGGATTTAAAAAAAAATCCCTAGGTGGTAATATGAGGATGAGTATAGGATGGATGGGTTTAGGGAAGATGTGGATGAAAAAATGTATACAGTGGACCCTCGAGTTTCGTGATCCCCGCACTTCGTGAATTTCGACTTTCGGCAACTTTTTTTTTTGTCAAAATATAGCCTCCCTGAGCAGCCTTCTAGCGGCAACGCGCACACAAGGGCTCCCACACACACCATTCAGATTCAGTGTGGCATTTTTTCTCAGTGAGTGACCATCACCCCACGGGTTCATACGATAAATTTCGTAATAAACCATTGCTTTTCATGCTTGCAACTGCTAAATAAGCCACCATGGCCAAAAGAAAGTTCCTTATACAATCCCTTTGGTAAAGAAGGCGAGAAACACGATAAAATTCAAATAAGAACACACCAGCCAGGGTACTTCCCCACAAACACACCAGCCAGAGTACTTCCCCACACACATCAGCCAGGGTACTTCCCCACACACACCAGCCAGAGTTCTTCCCCACACACACCAGCCAGGGTACTTCCCCACAAACACACCAGCCAGAGTACTTCCCCACACACATCAGCCAGGGTACTTCCCCACACACACCAGCCAGAGTTCTTCCCCACACACACCAGCCAGAGTTCTTCCCCACACACACCAGCCAGGGTTCTTCCCCACACACACCAGCCAGGGTACTTCCCCCCAAACACCAGCCAGGGTACTTCCCCACACACACCAGCCAGGGTACTTCCCCACACACACCAGCCAGGGTACTTCCCCACACACACCAGCCAGGGTACTTCCCCACACGTAATTTGTCCAGCTGAAAAAATACGATAAACAGTGTCGAGTTGCGAGTTGTCAGTGAACGATTTCACTAACATAAGTCCGTATATCTTCCAGTCATCATAAGAAAAACAGCAGTGTTGTGGTGTAGTAAAAAAAACTAAACCCAGTAGAGTGAACCATAAGTGCATAAAAAACCCAGGTGTTAAACTAGGGTGAAGTTTATCAGGGAGCCAGAAGTAAACAGGGTGCCAGAGGTAGACCAGGGTGCCAGAGGAACGGCCGCCCGTCACAGTAGATGCTGCAGAAGCACCGGGTTTATTCTCCAACACGCAAGTTATACTTTTGTATCATACCGATCATTATTACTCTGTTAAATCCCTACAGAATTCATTAAATAAGTGACACTGGATCTCGTCAGATCCAAGAAATAAGGGAACCATTGACCGGATTCAAAACTGGCATCCTCGACCGGATTCAATAAGCGGACGGAGTTTTAGGGGACCTTATCAAACACCCAAACAGATTGTCTAAACACTTACACATGCAAATAAAATAGATACGATACAAATAGACGGATCATCACTTCAGGGAAGCTATTTGTAGAATATACAGTAAAACAACCAACAAAATCAATCATGAAACCCTGTGTAGTATGCAACCAAACAAACAAACGTTCCACTGCATGGATTACATGCAACTTTTGTGGTAAATGCTGCCACGCCCCTTGTGTAGACATCCAAGAATCTACTACACGAGATATTAAACAAGGGAAGTGTTTTTGGGTATGTCCAAATGAGACCGAACTGTGGAATAAAATCACATCGATATTAAAAGATGACAACACCAAATCGGACTTCATAAAAAACATGACAGCTTTCTATAACAGTTGGGAAAGTAAAAAATCTGGGCCAGATAGTGCTACTGCCCCTGGTACAGATGCTGAAATGATAGACAGTAACTGTAAGAATGGAGAAATAAATAATGATGACCTGAAGAGGGAGAGGAGCTCTAGTGAAATAAATGATGGGGAAACAGGTGTAGACAAGGACACACAAAAAAAAGTGATACAAACTAGCAATAACACGGTAGATAGTAAACAAGGGGATGCCCAGGGAAATACTGAAGATAAATTACAATAAACAGTTGAAGGCTCCATTGTTAGCACTAGTGTCGAAGACAGACACAAGACAGGAACACACCCACCAATGGGGAACACAGTCACAAAAAACCAGGGCAAACGGAAACCAGGCCTATGTGAATATTATGCACTTGGTATCTGCAGGCATGGAATATCTGGGAAATCAGATGGGACATGCATTTATGATCACCCCAGAAAATGCCGTGCCCATATAAAAACAGGCAAATGCAACCTCCAGTCCTGTAAGTTTTTCCACCCTGAAATGTGCCACACATTAATTCAGGAAAGACAGTGCTGTAACTTATATTGCCAGGCATACCACCTAAAGGGTACGAGGCGACACAGAACATCCAGACCATGGCAAAACCTGGGTAGCCACAGCCACTCCGGAGAGAGAGGTTTTTTAGTGACAGGAAGGGAAAAAAGCTGGCAGGAAATGACAGAAATTGTACACCAACTGCAATCATTTCTGGAGTGGAATCACAGTCAATGGCCTTCACTCCAATACAACAGATATTAGTGCCAGCAAAAAAAATATATCCCCCATACCACCAATCCAACGACATTCATCTTTGCAAATATACAGGGTCTAAAGCCAGCAACAAACAACAAGGTACCTTACATTCGTGGACTGCTTACTGAGTCAAATGCTATGTTTGCGGCTTTCACAGAGACCCACATAAGAGATCACTTGGACAATGAAATATGGATCCTGGGCTACAACCTATACAGGTGTGACAGAGTGTACAGGCAAAAAGGGGGGGTAGGCCTGTATATCACAGAGTCACTTATATGTCCAGAACTACTAAGTGCCTCAAATGATGTACTTGAAGTATTAGCAATAAAGGTCGAGAATCAAAACCTGGTAATCGTGGTTGCCTACAAGCCACCGGATGCAACGTCCCAACAATTCCAGGAACAGCTTCTGAAAATTGACCAATGTCTGGAAAATCTTCCAGCTCCTGCCCCCAACATCTTGCTACTGGGGGATTTCAACCTAAGGCACCTAAAATGGAGGAACATTGCAAACAATGTGGTAGCAGAGATAACACCAGGAGGCAGCTCAGATGAAAATTCACACATGCATGAACTTTTAAATCTCTGCACCAAATTCACCTTAAACCAGCAAATAGTAGAGCCTACAAGATTTGAGAATACGCTGGATCTCATCTTCACCAACAATGATGATCTGATACGAAATGTCATCATATCAAAAACAATATACTCAGATCACAACATAATAGAGGTCCAGACATGCATGCGGGGAGCCCCAGATCAACAAAATGTGATCAGCCGCGAGGGAGCCTTCTCCAAATTCAACTTCAATAACAAAAACATAAGGTGGGACCAAGTAAACCAAGTCCTAAATGATATAAACTGGGAAGATTGCCTAAGCATCACGGATCCTAACCTATGTCTACAACAAATTAACTCTGTGGCACTTGAGGTTTGCTCAAGGCAAATTCCCTTAACGAAAAGAAGGAGAAGATGCAAACTAGAAAGAGAGAGGCGCTCCCTATACAGGCGAAGGCAAAGAATAACGGAGCGGCTACAGGAGGCCAATATATCTGAAATACGAAGGGAGACACTAGTCAGAGAAATAGCAAACATCGAATTAAAACTAAAGAAATCTTACAGAATTCAAGAAACGCGGGAAGAACAAAAAGCCATAAACGAAATTGAAAGAAACCCAACGTATTTCTTTTCTTATGCAAAATCAAAGTCGAGAACAACAACCAGTATTGGGCCCCTACTTAAATGGGATGGGTCCTACACAGATGACAGCAAGGAAATGAGTGAGTTACTTAAGTCCCAGTATGACTCAGTTTTGAGCGAGCCGCTAACCAGACTGAAAATCGAAGACCTAAATGATTTTTTTATGAGAGTGCCACAGAACCTGACAGATGCATTCCTATCTGACATCAACCCGACGCCAAATGACTTCGAAAAGGCAATAAATGACATGCCCATGCACTCCGCTCCATGCCCAGACTCTTGGAACTCCGTGTTCATCACGTGCTTTTAACATCCTATAGAGAGGGAGCATGGACACTGGGGTCGTCCCGCAGTTACTAAAAACAACAGACATAGCCCCACTCCACAAAGGGGGCAGTAAAGCAATAGCAAAGAACTACAGACCAATAGCGCAAACGTCCCATATCATAAAAATCTTTGAAAGGGTTCTAAGAAGCAAGATCGCCACTCATCTTGATACCCAACAACTGCACAACCCAGGGCAGCATGGGTTTAGAGCAGACCGCTCCTGTCTGTCCCAACTACTGGACCACTACGACAAGGTCCTGGATGCACTAGAAGACAAACATAATGCAGATGTTATATACACAGACTTTGCAAAAGCCTTTGACAAGTGTGACCATGGTGTAATAGCACACAAAATGCGTGATAAAGGAATAACAGGAAAAGTTGGTAGATGGATCTATAATTTCCTAACAAGTAGAACACAAAGAGTAGTAGTCAACAGAGTAAAGTCTGAGGCAGCTACTGTGAAAAGCTCTGTTCCACAAGGCACAGCACTTGCTCCCATCCTATTCCTCATCCTCATATCAGACATTGACAGGGATATAAGCCACAGTGCTGTGTCTTCCTTGCAGATGACACCGAATTTGCATGACAGTGTCCACCGTTGAAGACACTGCAAGACTCCAAGCAGACATAAACCAAATCTTTAAATGGGCTGCAGAAAACAATATGAAGTTCAATGATGAGAAATTTCAATTACTCAGATACGGAAAACGTGAAGAAATTAAAATCTCATCGGAGTACAAAACTAATTCCAACCACACAATAGAGCGAAAAACTAATGTCAAAGACCTGGGAGTGATCATGTCAGAGGATCTCACCTTCAAGGACCATAACACCGTAGCAATTGCATCTCCTAGAAAAATGACAGGATGGATAATGAGAACCTTCAAA
>WNWK01017101.1:10000-43185 GCA_009830355.1 Cherax destructor
TCGGGAAGGGCAAAGAAGACCGCAGACAGAGTATAGTCTAGGTGGCCAAAGACTGCAAACCTCACTCAAAGAAAAGATCTTGGGGTGAGTATAATACGAGCACATCTCCTGAGGCACACATCAATCAGATAACTGCTGCAGCATACGGGCGGCTGGCAAACCTAAGAATAGCGTTCCAATACCTCACTAAGGAATAATTCAAGACTCTGTATACCATATACGTCAGGCCCATACTGGAGATACAGCACCAGTTTGGAATCCACACCTGGTCAAGCACGTCAAGAAATTAGAGAAAGTGCAAAGGTTTGCAACAAGACTAGTCCCAGAGCTAAGGGATTGTCCTACGAAGAAAGGTTAAGGGAAATCGGCCTGACGACACTAGAGGACAGGAGGGTTAGGGAGACATGATAACGACATATAAAATACTGCGAGAAATAGATAAGGTGGACAGAGACAAGATGTTCCAGAGAGGGACACAGAAACAAGGGGTCACAATTGGAAGTTGAAGACTCCTATGAGTCAAAGGGATGTTAGGAAGTATTTCTTCAGTCATAGAGTTGTCAGGAAGTGGAATAGCTTAGAAAGCGACATAGTGGAGGCAGGAACCATACATAGTTTTAAGACTAGGTTTGATAAAGCTCATGGAGCAGGGAGAGAGAGGACCTAGTAGCAATCAGTGAAGAGGCGGGGCCAGGAGCTATGACTCGACCCCTGCAACCACAAATAGGTGAGTACAAATAGGTGAGTACATTGATAAGGTGGAGAGAGGATTGATGAATGTGTGGGAACCTAGTGAGGGACATCAAACACATACACACACACACACACGGGTTTAGGCACTGTAGAGCTGAGTAGAGTATCATAATTTTTAGATTTACTAGTATTAGTAAATATAAGTAAATATAAATATAAGTATTAGTAAATAGAAGTGAGGAGTACTTTCTGGGACACAAACATAGATGCGCGGGCATACAAACACACGCACAAGGGTTTCACACCTTCTGGAATATTACCCCATTCCAAACTACCATCCCTTCATTTCCCCCCAAACACAGCCGGGCTGTGGTTCGTACGTTGGACTGCGAGCGGCCAGCAGTAACAGCCTGGTTGATCAGGCTCTGGTCCAACAAGAGGCCTGGTCACAGACCGGGCCGCGGGGGCGTTGACCCCTGGAATTCTCTCCAGGTAGACTCCAGGTAGAAATCACAACCAAAGCTTCGCCTTGAAGCCAAACATGATGCCTTAAGCTGTATTGATAATTTAGCCAAACAGCATACTCTCTCACAAATTATTTACGTTGATGGTTCTGTTCACCAATCCACTGGTGCAGCTGGTAGTGCTGCTGTTGTCATACAGAGTGATGGCTCTCTTAAAGAAATTGGAGCACGCATCAATAACTGGGCCTCTACCCTTCAGACAGAACTGTTTGCCATACTCCTTGCACTCAAATGCGTCCATGTATCTAAAGTTAACTCTCTAATTGTAACTGATTCTCTGTCATCCATAAATGCTCTCAACTCATCAAGTATAACTTGTAGCATGCTTGTGTCAAAAACCAGGCACAGGTATGGTAGGATTCTGGATAGTAGAGTCAGAGTGCACATGCTGTGGATTCCATCTCACATTGGTCTTCAGATGCATGATAGAACTGATAAATTGGCTAAGTTTTATGCTTTCAAAGAGGGGATAGATTACGATCTTGGCTTGTCAGTTAGCAGTTTGAGAACAATAATACGAAAAGAACTTCAACTGAATTTTATTGACTTAAGACTCAGGGAGTTTGACACCAGTCAGTCCATCTATCATCATTCTATCATGCAGGAGGAGCCACAACCTTTGTAACTTGTCATGATTGTGACCATCTGAGTTCATTACCTTTGTAACTTGCTCAGCTATCAAACTTTGAGGTCCAGTCCCTGGACCCATTATGTACCTCTGTAATCTTTTGACTACCGCCCACAGGATGGGTATGGGGTGCATAATAAAGATATCAAACTAACTTCTGAAAGCTGATATGACACATCCTCTCTCCCTCCCTCTTAAACCATATACACACACATACATACAATAATAATCCATACATACAATAATAATTCAACTGATAGTAATTTTAATGTACTGCTGGTAGCTTAACGTTTATGTGGGTATGAATACATAACCATCATATTAGTGGGGCAAGGAGGCAGAGGGAGAGGGGATGGAGTCAAGGGCAAGACGGCCTACACACCAGATATCAGGTGGGATGCCTTTGGGAATTTGGCGAGTGCGACAGCCAGACTGGACTTCGTAATATGGAGCGATATCAAAGTGTGTGCCGTGTATAAAGTGGGACAATCGGTCCAGGAGGCCCAGTAATAGGGCAGTAATTGTGGAAATAGTGAATGGCGCTGGCGAGGGATGCCGGCTTAGGCCTAATTTGAACTCCAGTGAAGCGACCATATAATGGGATATAGTCATAAACCCGGATTCCGTGTGGTTTTCCTATCAGAAGAGACTGAAATATGCTCAATGAATATTGTGAAATAGTGAATCTAGTGAACAGAGTTGTAAATAATTGGGAGTGATAGAACCGGCGTCTGGCGTAGGGACGCCATACCCCGACCGCCATCTTTGATATGGAGTAGATGAACCAATCTATGTTTTTTTAGCATCGTTTTGAATTGGGGTACAGGCAGGGTTTGTTTGGCAATGGCAGGTAATGAATTCCAAATTTTCGTGCCTTTTATATGCATTGAGTTTTTACATAGTGTTAGATGGACACGGGGAACATCGAGGAGTGATCTGTGTCTAGTGTTATGGTCATGTGTCCTGTTAAAATTGGTAAGGAGAAGTTTGAGTGGTGAGTTAATATTTGCATAGAGTGTTCTATGTATGTAATAGGCACAGTAAAAAGTATATGTGTCTTGTATGGTGAGTAAGTTTAGGTTTTTAAATATTGGTGGAGAATGTTGTCTGGAGTGTGAATGTGTTATCATTCTAACTGCTGCATGTTAAATAACGCCCGGTCTCGTGGGCGTATAAGAGTTCACGGAAATTAATCTTCCTTGACTCGACGGGACAACCCTTACCATCGCTATCGAACAAGACTGCAGAAGCACATCAACAAGAATATGGCTTCCCCACCGTAAGTATGTACACTGTCTTAGGTACCCATCTGGCCAATGGGTACATCGAGATATTGTGTCTGCGGTGGGAATGACGAGGTCTCCAGTGAACACCCAAGACGCAGATAAGGGGTGAGTAAACATTAATTATCTGTACTCTTGCCTCTTGTTCCACAATCAGTCCCATATCATATTTCTAAATTATACAGTCCACTTAAAATTAATCATACCATACTTCTTATTATAATCCCTTCAAATTTATTTATACTGGTCCAGAGTGCAGTGGGCTAACGTGAGAATATCAAAGGTACCCCTTGGGTGCGGCCAGGAGTGGGTAAATTTTCTCACATACCTTAAGGGAATGACTGCGGTAAAATTATACTATTTGGTCATCTCCCCGGGTGATTGTTTGTTGCAAGTGGCGGTGTCCCAGATAGACAATCTCTCATAATTCCCCACAGTAATGAATCATAACCACATCATATACAGTTACAATCATGAACAAATTACACATACACACACATATATACATACACACACACGCACATACAACAGGCCCAGTTTTCAATTGACATGTGCATAGGAGAAAATGGTAATCAATACACATACATACACACACTCACACACACTTGTCAGTTAGCAGTTTGAGAACAATAATACGAAAAGAACTTCAAATGAATTTTATTGACTTAAGACTCAGGGAGATTGACACCAGTCAGTCCATCTATCATCATTCTATCATGCAGGAGGAGCCACATGTCTATGGTGCATCCAACAAAATAAGCAGACTCTTGAATGTCACTACCGCCCGCCTCCGGCTGGGTTACAAATATCTTTGGCAGGTTAAATCACCACCACCAGATGTAGACCAAACAAAATATAAACTTTGCCAGTTGGATTATTGTCACACCCTGCGTCATTATGTACTCGAGTGCTATAAAATTAATGAATTCAGAGACAACTCAAGATTTGTCAAAGTATTTTATCCACAGTAGTATGGTATATTACAGACCATTCTGGAAAAATACCCTGACTTTGCTCCCTGTAAATAAACATTGCCACCTACAGCTAAGTACTCGCTTTTTGTAGCAGTCTGTTACCGGCCGGTAGGGTTGTTATGATTAGTGTAAATGCTGTAGCTATGTCAACGATCTTCAATGAACATCAATGGCACTGATAAGGGGTGAGTGATGGTTTTTATTATTTGAGGACTCTACTTCTAATCAGTCAAATATTCATATATACAGTCCACAACCCTTATTGTGTGAGCTATTTTACTTGATAAAACAGGTCCAGAGTGAAAGTGGGTTTAGCGATTGTGGGTGTGGAAAATATTGGGTATTTTCCCGAAAGGTTATACTCGATAGCCTTTCTAATGTGAATATTCTTAATGTGTGGCTGTTGGTTCGTATTTTTCTTGAGATGGGGAGAGAACCATCGCTACGGTCGCGTGGGTATGCGGAGCTGGGTCATACGAGGTCAGGGAGCAGTCTGTCTCGTGGGATAAGCGGATGAAGGTGGAACGATGGGAGAGCTCTGGATATAATGGAGATGGAAATCGGCGTTTACAATGACCAAATCGCAGTTAATGGTCTCTCTTCACAATAGTGAATGTTCTGAATATTCGCCTGTCATAATGTGGGACATTAAGTCCAAGAAACTACAATAATAGAGTGATAATGTGTTAAATAGTGACCGACCACGCCATTACGGTTTGTTGATGGAGGAAATGTGCGTCGGTTCGATCAGTGTTCATCATACACAATTATTAATGGATTAACTTCTAACGAAGGTAAATTAGTGGGACATTAAACCGACGGGTGAATAGTGTGTAAAGTGTTACGTATAAACTGTAATAAAGGGGTATAGTGAGAGGATATGAATCACTACCCTGACCAACCATGTTAAATAACGCCCGGTCTCGTGGGCGTAAGAGAGTTCAAGGAATCAATCTTCTCTTGACTCATCGGGACAACCACCAACATCATCGTCTTGACGGAAGAATAATCTACCGAGCAGGACCACGAGATCCATCGAAGAATAGCGACAAAAATGTTGTTTCTTCCCCACTGTAAGTACTCTTATTATCTTAGCAACCGTCTGGCCAGTAAGTATGTTGGGATAATGTGGGTCTACGGTGGGAATGATAATGACGGGATCTTCAAGTGAACAGCAATGGCACGGATAAAGGGTGAGTGATATTAATAAGTTGTACTCTTACTTCCTTCTCCCCAATCAGTCAGACATTAACCCATACAGTCCACAAAATTTAACAATACCGTAACCATTGGTGTTACTCATTCTTAATAAACTGGTCAAGGATAGATGTGGATTTAGAGTGAGAATATCGGAGGGACCCCTTGGATGTGACCAGGAGTGGGTCAAGTTTTCTCACACGCGTCAACGGGGGTAACCGCGGTAAAATTATACTAGTCGGTCCACTCCCCGGGAGATTATTTTGTTGTAAGTGGCGCTGAAGCCCAGACAGGTAATCTCTTAATTCCCCACAGTGGGAATATCGAAGGGAGTCGTCTCAGCGACCAGGGCGACTCAAGTTTCCTCACACACCTCGCGGGAGTGACTGTGGTAAAATTATACTAGACGGTCAGTTCCCCGGGAGATTATTTGTATGTAAGTGGCAGTGAAGTCCAGACAGGTAATCTCCTAATTCCCCACAATAATTATTATTATTTATATTATTATTATTATTATTATTATTATTATTATTACTGTATCATCTGTAGATGATTCGGGATTAGCGTTTTCCATGATTATATTAATTATAATAATCTGTAGATGATTTAAAAATCTCCCAATATTGTAAAAGCTGGAAATTAAATAAATATATCAGAAATGTGACCATTTTCGCATGTTGATGTTCTATTGGTGGTTCCAATATGTTTTCATTATTTAGCTGTAATATAGTGTATAAAATCCTCTTTTTGTGTCTGATTTTTTTGCTAGTATTAGTATTCATTGTAATAATTATTGTGATTATAAATAATGTTAAAGGAGATGAGTTGAGGTGGTATTGTTAAAGTTTTATAAGAGTTTGTGTAGACGGGTTGATGGAGGGAACAACACTTTATGTAAACAAAGGTTCACTCTTACAGTTTTGTCGGCCTAAACACTCGCTTATAACCCCTGTGGTTTAGCGCTTCTTTTGATTATAATAATAAACACTCTCTTCCAACTACTCATATCAACTAATCTGCTGCTAACAAGTGAGTTCATAACCTGTATTAATGGCTATATAAGTTGAGAAGCCCAAATATTGTTAAGATTTATTGTTGAGATAACCACTGAGGCAACCACACCACCTCTCTTGTATTAGTAAGTAAAGTAAGTAAATAAAGTAAGTTTATTGTGGAGATAACCACTGAGGCAACCACACCACCTCTCTTGTATTAGTAAGTAAAGTAAGTAAATAAGTAAGTTTATTGTGGAGATAACCACTGAGGCAACCACACCACCTCTCTTGTATTAGTAAGTAAAGTAAGTAAATAAAGTAAGTTTATTGTGGAGATAACCACTGAGGCAACCACACCACCTCTCTTGTATTAGTAAGTAAAGTAAGTAAATAAAGTAAGTTTATTGTGGAGATAACCACTGAGGCAACCACACCACCTCTCTTGTATTAGTAAGTAAAGTAAGTAAATAAAGTAAGTTTATTGTGGAGATAACCACTGAGGCAACCACACCACCTCTCTTGTATTAGTAAGTAAAGTATAATAATATAATAATAATAATATATCTTTATTTATTACCAGTACATATACATGACATACAGACCATAGCTGACATCAATGACATACTACTATATAGAAAGCCGCTTGTTATGCTGAGCATTTCGGGCAAATTAGGTCAGTGTCCCAGGATGCGACCCACACCAGTCCACTAACACCCAGGATGCGACCCACACCAGTCCACTAACACCCAGGATGCGACCCACACCAGTCCACTAACACCCAGGATGCGACCCACACCAGTCCACTAACACCCAGGATGCGACCCACACCAGTCCACTAACACCCAGGATGCGACCCACACCAGTCCACTAACACAAAGGATGCGACCCACACCAGTCCACTATCACCCAGGATGCAACCCACACCAGTCCACTAACACCCAGGATGCGACCCACACCAGTCCACTAACACCCAGGTACCCATTGTACTGATGAGGAACATAGACAACCGGTGTAAAAAAACACGCTCAATGTTTCTACCCTGGCTGGGAATCGAACCCAGACCCTCACTGTGTGAAGCGAGAGCTTTAGCCACCAGTAAAGTAAAGAAAGTAAGTAAGTAAGTAAGTTTATTCAGGTATACACAAATACAGTTACATAGATTATAATACATAGCAGCATATGTGTAGACTACCTAGGATAACCCAAAAAGTCAGTGACTTATTTCCATTGGGGTCCTTGTAATATCTTATTATTATACTTATTATTATACTATACTTATCCTTATAATATCTTTTTATTATACTTTAAAGGAGATAATATCTTATTATTATACTATAAATAAGATATATTAGGAATAAGGCAAAAAGAGTTATTTACATTTACATGTGTGTTAGCTAAAAATATAAATAAGTCATTCTCCTCCCTTTCTGTCACTACATTCATTAGGTACCTTTCTGTCATTACATTCATTAGGTACCTTTCTGTCACTACATTCATTAGGTACCTTTCTGTCACTACATTCATTAGGCACCTTTCTGTCACTACATTCATTAGGCACCTTTCTGTCGCTACATTCATTAGGTACCTTTCTGTCGCTACATTCATTAGGCACCTTTCTGTCGCTACATTCATTAGGTACCTTTCTGTCGCTACATTCATTAGGTACATTTCTGTCGCTACATTCATTAGGTACCTTTCTGTTGCTACATTCATTAGGCACCTTTCTGTCGCTACATTCATTAGGTATCTTTCTGTCGCTACATTCATTAGGCACCTTTCTGTCGCTACATTCATTAGGTACCTTTCTGTCGCTACATTCATTAGGTACCTTTCTGTCGCTACATTCATTAGGTACCTTTCTGTCGCTACATTCATTAGGTACATTTCTGTCACTACATTCATTAGGTACCTTTTGGCTCTCTTCTTGAACTGGCTCATGGTATGACTGGCTTTGACATGTGCAGGCAGTCTGTTCCATTCTTTTATTGGTGTACAATAAAAGGTGTTTGAAGCCTGGTCACTGACTGTGGGAACTACAAAGTTGTGCTCTCTCCCCCTAGTACTATGACTGCTTTGGTTCCCAGCCTTGACAAAATTGGCAGCAAGATATTCTGGACACTGTTTGTGAGCAATTTTATAAACTTGATTTAACATTGGTTGTTTTACTCTGTCTTCAGCATATCCAATTGTTGTAATTCATCCTGGCCTACATGTTCTCTTGGACCCATGTCCAGGATGAATCTTGTACACAGGTCCAGGATGAATCTTGTACCCAAGTCCAGGATGAATCTTGTACCCAAGTTCAGGATGAACCTTGGACCCAGGTCTAGGATGAATCTTGGACCCAGGTCCAGGATGAATCTTGGAGCCAGGTCCGTGATGAATCTTGGACCCAGGTCCAGGATGAATCTTGGACCTAGGTCCAGGATGAATCTTTGACCCAGGTCCGGGATGAATCTGGGTGATGAATTCCCTTTTACACCAGACATTAAAATTATTTACCCTTAGAAAATGTACAGAGAACCTTCACTGCACACATAACTGTGATAAACCACCTCAATTACTGGGAACGCTTGAAGTTCCTCAACCTGTACTCCCTAGAACGCAGGTGAGAGAGATACATGATTATATACACTTGGAAAATTCTTGAGGGATTAGTAACAAACTTGCACGAAAATCACTCCCTATGAAAGCAAAAGACTCGGAAGACAATGCAACATCCCCCAATGAAAAGCAGGGGTGCCACTAGCACGATAAGAGAGAACACAGTAAGTGTCAGGGGCCCAAGACTGTTCAACTGACTCCCTGCATACTTAAAGGAGATTACCAAAAGACCCCTGGCTGTCTTCCAGCAGGCACTGGACAGGCACCTAAAGTCAGTACCTGACCAGCTGGGCTGTGGTTCGTACGTTGGATTGCGTGCGGCTAGCAGTAACAGCCTGGTTGATCAGGCCCTGGTCCACCATGAAGCCTGGTCCCAGACTGGGCTGTTGGGAGGTTGAATCCCAGAACTCTCTCCAGGTATGTTTCGTGCCAAAGAGTATGGTTTCCGTTTTCCCGAGGTGAAACTCAAGTTTGTTGTCTTCTAACCATTTTCTGCAGGACTATTAACTGTTTGTGCCTTGTAACTTGCCCTATTATAGTCACTTGTAAGATTAGTGATAATTTAAGGTGTAAATGATTGTCTATGTATGACACATGTGCCTGAAATGCCTTAGTATGCTAGTGGCCTTCTTTGTAATTAATATTTTATAATATGTAAACCACACATTGTAAGCTTTACAAGGAAATAAACATTTTCATTTACCCTATGCCAGTCTTGTTCTCATCTTTATACTTGCCTGTTTTAACATACAGTGGACCCCTGGAAATTGTACTGCTCCCAACTCGAACAATTATGTAAGTGTATTTTTGTAAGTACAGTGGACCCCGGATTACATCATTTTTTCATTTCAGAATGCTGTTTAAGTGTCGTTACTGAACGAATTTGTTCCCATAAGGAATAATTTAAATTACATTAGTCTTTTTAGACCCCCCAAAATACACTTACAAAAATAAACTTACATAAAAGGGCGAGTTTGGAGACTATCGTAAACCGGGGGTCCACTGTACAGTGGACCCTCGAGTTTCAGTCAAAATTCATTCCAGAAGGCTGCTCAAGTGCCATTACCGAATGAATTTACTCCCTTAAGGAATAATGTCAAATAGGTTAGTCCATTTCAGACCCCCAAAAATAAACTTAAAAAAGCACTTACAGTGGACCCCCGGTTAACGGCCTGCTCCGAACACTAACAATTATGTAAGTGCTAATCTAATTTACATTATTCCTTATGTTAATAAATTTGTTCGGTAACGACACTTGAACATCATTCTGGAACGAATTATGGCAATTAACCGGGGGTGCACTGTACAATATTATACATACATAATTGTACGATTTCTGAGGTGACCGAAACTTGGGGGTCCACTGTACTTTTGTAAGTGTATTTTTGGGGGTGTGAAACAGACTAATCTAATTTACATTTGTCCTTATGGGAACAAATTCGTTCGGTAACTGCACTAGAACAGCATTCTGGAACGAATTATGTCTGATTTCTGGGGGTCCACTGTATTTTTTGAATATTTTTCTTTTAATATTTTACTAGATTTCTGGTACCAGAGATGTGGAGTAAGACTATTTCTCTGATAAATCTTTTTTTAACCTGTGATCTACCCTAATACGTACTATATATTTCTAACCAATAACTTCTCTAACCTATCTTTTATGCTAATATTGTGAGAAATTGCCTGTATGAACTTCAATATTACGTTCATACAAGTAATTTGGGTGGGATGCAATCAAGATAAACACCACTTACCAATTTTGTTGCACCTCTGAGGTAGGCGGGATTTGAGTCACTCTAGGTCACAGAATAGTGTCTCCTTTAATACCCATAACCTTCACACCACTCTCAAACAAAACGGGACCTAAAATTATACATTAATATTTAATAAAACATAACCAGTAATTCTGGTACAATTAATTGTGGACTGTATCAATTGGGTTTGACTTGATGAAATAGGGAGAAGGGGTATACGTAATACAGTTAATATCAAATATATAACTACCTAACTTGAACATATGAAATTCCTGGTATTAACTTACCAATTTGTACCACCGGTAGAACACACCCTAACGTTACCTAGCCAGTGAGAAATATGATGGCCAATGCAATCTACTGAACAAAGGTAAATGGTACTTATGGAAAGGCGTGCTGTAGGAAGTCACCGGTGTCCCTCCATATTTCCCAATTCCACCACTATATTGCAGTGGTTTCACATATCTTCTTCCCTATCTGCAGTGTAGGACATCACCGCATTATTTTCTGGTCATCTAAGGCTGCTTCATTCCAATTTAGCCCCGATGACGATGAATTGAATTAGCCAGTTATTCTGACCAGTCTTCCACTATTTTTCCCCTATTGCGTCCTCTCCACCCTGCCTGCACCGCTGCTGATTCCTTTTTCACTCACAAATTAATTTTAAAACAACAGCAACACAATTTACACTTATTTACACTATAACAATTATGTACTATAAATTTGGGAAAATTACATCAAAATTTTCCATAAATATCATTTCATTAAATATCTGCCACATTTATTATTTTTTTTTATTAACACATCGGCCGATTCCCACCAAGGCAGGGTGGCCCGAAAAAGAAAAACTTTCATCATCATTCACTCCATCACTGTCTTGCCAGAGGGGTGCTTTACACTACAGTTATAAAACTGCAACATTAACACCCCTCCTTCAGAGTGCAGACACTGTACTTCCCATCTGCCACATATGAAAATGAAATGAAAATGTTTATTTCCTTGCAAAGCTTAAAATGTGTGGCTTACATGTTATAAAATATTAATTACAAAGAAGGCCACTAGCATGCCTAGGTATTTTGTGCAGACTAATCCTAATTCTTACTCTATATTGACACAGGTTATGGAGCAGTACATTTTAACATACATTATTAGATACATACATAATTTTATTTTATTATTATTAACACATAGGCCATTTCCCACCAAGGCAGGGTGGCCCGACAAAGAAAAACTTTCATCATAATTCACTCCATCGCTGTCTTGCCAGAGGCGTGCTTACACTACAGCTACAAAACTGCAACATTAACACCCCTCCTTCAGAGTGCCAGCACTGTACTTCCCATCTCCAGGAATCAAGTCCGGCCTACTGGTTTCCCTGAAACCTTTCATAAATGTTACCTTGCCTACACTCCAACAGCACGTCAAGTCCTAAAAACCATTTGTCTCCATTCGCTCCTATTTAACACGCTCATGTACGCTTGCTGGAAGTCCAAGCCCCTCGCACACAAAACCTCCTTCACCCCCTCCCTCCAACCTTTTCTAGGCCGACCCCTAAACCGCCTTCCCTCTACTACAGATTTATACACTCTGGAACATATAGAGAGGATGGAACAAAATAGAATTTGTTCCATCCTCTCTATGTCCAAACTATCTCAATAACCCCTCCTCAGCTCTCTGGATAATAGTTTTGGTAATCCCACACCTCCCTAATCTCCAAACTACAGATTCTCTACATTATATTCACACCACACATTGCCCTCAGACATGGCATCTCCACTGCCTCCAGCCTTCTCCTTGTTGCAACATTCACAACCCATGTCTCACATCCATACAAGAGTGTTGGTATGTATAACATTCATAATTAGATACATAAGTAGATACATACATAATTAGATTTATAATAGTGAGGTAGTACAAAACATACAACAATATTACAAATGGTAAATTTAGTATTGGGAAGGATGTTGTCTTTGCATGATACACTGTTTCTATTGAAGCTTCTATATTGGGAGAGTATCTTAGGCAAACTTAGGACTAACTTAAGATTTAATAGGCAATAGCTATACAGTACAGTGGTACCCCAATTTACGTTAATGTAAAATGGTGAACGTTCCAAATGCTGTTCAAGTGCCATTACCAAACAATTTATTCCTAAAGAGAATAATAGTAATTTAGACCCCCAAAATACACTTACAAAAGCATTTACAAAAATAAACTTACATAATTGTTGAGTTTGGGACCATAGTAAACCGGGGTCCACAATAGAATTTATGTTCAAGTCATTTGGTGTAAGATTTTGTTCCACATAAGGAATAATGTACATTTAGACCCCAAAATACCTTACAAAAGCATCTTACAAAAATACAGTCATATTGTTGGTTGGGCGTATGTAAATGGGAGATCACAGTATTAGGAATTTTATATTCAGTTTTGGGTGGGTAGTAAGTGAAATTAGGGAGAATTACAGATAATGGAGTAAGACTATAGTTTGGATGTGTTAGAGGAGATAAAATGTTTTTTAAAAGTAGGTTTGAAAATGGTTGTTGAGTCTGCGGTTCGAGAGTTTTCTGGCAGGGAGTTCCAAATTTTAGGCCTCTTTATATACAGTGAACCCTTGAGTTACGATCACGCCAGAAATCGTACAATTATGTAAGTGTAATATTGTAAGTGCTTTTGTAAGTGTATTTTTGGGGGTCTGAAATGGCCTAACCTACTTGACATTATTTCTTAAGGGAGAAAATTTGTTCTGTAATGGCACTTGAGCAGCCTTCTAGAATTAATTTTGCTTGTAACTCGGGGGTCCACTGTACATTGAATTTTTGTAGAGGTTCAGCTGGACATGAAGAATGTCATAGAGATTTTTGTGTCTGGTATTGTGTCTATGGGTCCTGTTGAAACTATCAAGAAAGTGTTTTAGTTCAGGGTTAATATTAGAATTTATGGTTCTGTAAATGTAGGCTGCACAGTAGTAGGTGTGAATGTTCTGTACAGTGAGTAAGTTTAGGTCTTTGAAGAATGGGGGGGGGGATTGTCTAGCATTGGATTGCATGATAATTCTCACAGCGACTTTTTGTTGGGTTATTATTGGCTTTAGGTGAGTTGCTGCTGTTGATCCACAGCTAATAAAAGAGGAGATACAAATTAACATTAAAACCAGCAATATCAAGGAAGCCCAATTGCTAGGCAGGCCAGGTCAAAAGCAAAGTGTTATGTTAAGATTCAATTCCATTGATGTAAAAAAAGGACCTAATGAGTAATGTGTATGTTAATGATGCCTAACTAAAAGGCGACAGAACCTACTATACAGACAATGTAGCAATCAAACAGTGTTTTATGCATGATGGCTTACGCGACGGTCTGGAGTTCTGAGACTCTCTGACCGTGGGTTCGAACCCCACCCGTGGTATGGTTTGTTTTCAATCGTGTCATTACGATTTCGTGGGTCGGGTGGTAGGTTTGAAATAACAAATGAACAAGAGCTAGCATATTTCCTCACAATCACTGGTTTGACTGAATCTTGTTAAGCCTTATCTCAACATAATATCAACCATGTACAGTGCTGTAGTACAATATACACTGTCCTTTTATTTGTCTGACTGTTTGTCAAAAGTGATTATTTACCATATTGTTATAAGTGTATGTTTTACAATACAGTGGTACCTCGAGTTATGAACTTAATTTGTTCCAGAAGGCTGTTGGAGTGCCGATACCGAACAAATTTGTTCCCATAAGGAATAATGTAAATTAGATTAATCCGTTGTAGACCCCCAAAAGTACATTCACAAAGGCACTTACAAAAATACACTTGTACATAATTATCCGAGTTGGGAGCTGCTGGTAACTCGAGGTACCACTGTAGTATTCTTAAAAATGTATGTTACTTAGCATCATTAGGTGCTAAAAAAAAAAAGGTACTAAACCAAGTGGTAAAGAGAAAACATTTCATTGAATCTTTTACCCAGTGCCTCTTACATGTTTAGCTTTAATATTAATCTAAACCTATATTTTCATATTTTTTAGTAAATAACAGTAATTGATTCCTAGTTAGTCACATAAGGTGCTTCTTAAGGTGCTAATTCAGTTGTTAAAGTGTTTTATTTTCTTTGTTTTATTTTTACACTCAGTAGCTCCTTTATTTTAGCTTTAAAATAATTAAGGTGGTATTTCAGGCACTGAAGTGTTTTATTTTCATTGTTTCACTTTTATATTCAGTAGCTCCTTTATTTTTAGCTTTAAAATTATTATCTTAATCCATATATTTATATTTGTTAATGATTAACAGTAAAGTTTGTTTTTGTTTTTTGATAATTGCAACAACTTATTTCTCAACATGACTCTTATGAATGTAAATATTGATCCTGATATCAACCTGTTATTGAACTATACAAATAATACTAACAGTAATTACTACACTGCTAGTCAGGCTAAAACTCTACTCAGTGTCAACAAGAACATTACAGTCTTCAACTATAATGTTAGATCATTGAGTAAACACTATGATGACCTCCTTGCATTACTGAAGTCTCTAAATGCTACTATAACTTTCATTATTCTTACTGAAACCTGCTGACTCAAACAAGATTTGACAGACATGTTTACCATACCTGGTTACACAGCCATACATAACTGCAGGCCTGACCAACCAGGAGGAGGCACTGCCATCTATTACTCTGATGAACTGTAATGTATGAAATCTACTTGCACAAGGGATGGCAACGGAGAATATATAATAGCTAAATTCACATCAAAAATCCTTAAGAAACCTGTAATGGTAGGAGCAGTCTACAGACTACCACACTCTAATACTTACACTTTTAGTAGTAACTTTAGAAACATGATAACTTGAATCAGAGTTGAACAAACACCACCTGATACTTACAGGAGACTTCAACATAAACATCATCCAGGCAACTGACCCTCCAGTAGCTGATTTCACAAACACTATGAACAACTGTTTAACTCTTTGTATAACTAAGCCAACAAGAATATCTGAGACAAGTGCTTCATTACTTGACCATATCTGGACCAACACGATATCCCCACTACAAGCAGGTATAATCACAGACAACACTACACACCACTACAAGCAGGTATAATCACAGACAACACTACACACCACTACAAGCAGGTATAATCACAGACAACACTACACACCACTACAAGCAGGTATAATCACAGACAACACTACACACCACTACAAGCAGGTATAATCACAGACAACACTACACACCACTACAAGCAGGTATAATCACAGACAACACTACACACCACTACAAGCAGGTATAATACAGACAACACTACACACCACTACAAGCAGGTATAATCACAGACAACACTACACACCACTACAAGCAGGTATAATCACAGCAACACTCAACCACTACAAGCAGGTATAATCACAGCAACACTACAACCACTACAAGCAGGTATAATCACAGACAACACTACACACCACTACAAGCAGGTATAATCACAGACAACACTACACACCACTACAAGCAGGTATAATCACAGACAACACTACACACCACTACAAGCAGGTATAATCACAGGCAACACTACAGACCACTACAAGCAGGTATAATCACAGGCAACACTACACACCACTACAAGCAGGTATAATCACAGACAACACTACACACCACTACAAGCAGGTATAATCACAGACAACACTACACACCACTACAAGCAGGTATAATCACAGACAACACTACACACCACTACAAGCAGGTATAATCACAGACAACACTACACACCACTACAAGCAGGTATAATCACAGACAACACTACACACCACTACAAGCAGGTATAATCACAGACAACACTACACACCACTACCCCACCTTTCTCATAACCAACTTATGTAAATTTCCTCAAAAACTGAGAAAGATCACATTTTGCTTGCATGATGAGACATCGGTAAATAATTTAATATTAGCACTAGGTGACACTGATTGGCAGAGAGAACTGACAGCAATAATATTGACAAAGATGTCAAAACGTTTTTGTATAAAATCCTAAACCTCTATAACATACATTGTCTGATCAAAACAAAGCAGATCACAGAAAACAAATTAAACAACCCCTAGCTAACAAATAGTATATCCTCAAATGTATTGATAAAAAGCTCTAACTTGAAAAACAGTTCAGATTATGTCTGATTACTGAAGAACTGCCTGAACAATACACAACAATTTTTTGGGTTATCCTAGGTAATTTACACAATGTATAATTGTATTTATGTGTACCTGTGAGACAGAGCCAGGTAGCCAGCCAGCCAGTTAGCCAACCAACCAGCCAGTTAGCCAGCCAACCAGCCATGTTGTTTACACAAACCCACACTCCCTTCAACACCCCCACACTGCCTTCCCCACCCCCACACTGCCTTCCTGATCCCCACACTGCCTTCCCAACCCCCCACATGCAAATAAGTCACTGACTTTTTTTTGGTTAAAGGTTGATAATGGTCTGGGTTTTCATTAGTATTTCTGGTATCCTGGTCATTACTTTTTGTCACAAACTACTCAATATCATTAGATTCATCTTCAGTAACACATTAATCTGTGTTAGAACTATCACTTGGGAAGGGAATATTCTCAATATGCTGGAGAGTGCCGGAGAGTGTCTACCTGGAGAGAATTCCAGGGGTCAACGCCCCCGCGGCCCGGTCCGTGACCAGGCCTCCTGTTGGAAAGGAGCCTGATCAACCAGGCTGTTACTGCTGGCCGCACGCAGTCCAACGTACGAACCACAGCCCGGCTGGTCAGGTACCGACTTTAGGTGCCTGTCCAGTGCCTGCTTGAAGACAGCCAGGGGTTTGTTGGTAATCCCCCTGATGTATGCTAAAAGGCAGTTGAACAATCTTGGGCCCCTGACACTTATTGTGTTGTCCCTCAACGTGCTAGTGGCACCCCTGCACTTCATTGGGGGGATGTTACATCGCCTGCCGAGTCTTTTGCTTTCGTAGGGAGTGATTTTTGTGTGCAAGTTTGGTACTAAGCCCTCGAAAATTTTCCATGTGTATATAATAATGTATCTCTCCCGCCTGCGTTCTAGAGAGTACAGGTTTAGGAACTTCAAGCGTTCCCAGTAGTTGAGGTGGTTTATCGCACTTATGCGTGCGGTGAAGGTTCTCTGCACATTTTCAAGGTCAGCAATTTCACACGCCTTGAAAGGTGCCGTTAGTGTGCAGCAATATTCTAGCCTAGATAGAACAAGCGATCTGTAAAGTGTCAACATGGGCTTGGCATCCCTGGTTTTGAAGGTTCTCATTATCCATCCTGTCATTTTTCGAGCAGATGCAATTGCTACTTTGTTATGGTCCTTGAAGGTGAGATCCTCTGACATGATCACTCCCAGGTCTTTGACATTAGTTTTTCGCTCTATTGTGTGGTTGGAATTAGTTTTGTACTCCGAAGAGATTTTAATTTCTTCACGTTTTCCGTATCTGAGTAATTGAAATTTCTCATCATTGAACTTCATATTGTTTTCTGCAGCCCATTTAAAGATTTTGTTTATGTCTGCTTGGAGTCTAGCCGTGTCTTCAACGGTGGACACTGTCATACAGATTCGGGTGTCATCTGCAAAGGAAGACACAGCACTGTGGCTTATATCCCTGTCGATATCTGATATGAGGATGAGGAATAGTACTGTGCCTTGTGGAACAGAGCTTTTCACAGTAGCTGCCTCAGACTTTACTCTGTTGACTACTACTCTTTGTGTTCTACATGTTAGGAAATTATAGATCCATCTACCAACTTTTCCTGTTATTCCTTTATCACGCATTTTGTGTGCTATTACACCATGGTCACACTTGTCAAAGGCTTTTGCAAAATCTGTGTATATAACATCTGCATTCTGTTTATCTTCTAGAGCATCCAGGACCTTGTCGTAGTGGTCCAGTAGTTGGGACAGACAGGAGCGGCCTGCTCTAAACCCATGCTGTCCTGGGTTGTGCAATTGATGGGTATCAAGATGGGTTGCGATCTTGCTTCTTAGAACCCTTTCAAAGATTTTTATGATATGGGACGTTAGCGCAATTGGTCTGTAGTTCTTTGCTATTGCTTTACTGCCCCCTTTGTGGAGCGGGGCTATGTCTGTTGTTTTTAGTAGCTGTGGGACGATCCCAGTGTCCATGCTTCCTCTCCATAAGATGTTAAAAGCATGTGATAAGGGCTTCTTGCAGTTCTTGATGAACACGGAGTTCCATGAGTCTGGGCCTGGAGCAGAGTGCATGGGCATGTCATTTATTGCCTTTTCGAAGTCATTTGGCGTCGTGGTGATGTCAGAAAGGCATGCGTCTGTCAAATTCTGTGGCACTCTCATAAAAAATTCATTTAGGTTTTCGATTTTCAGTCTGGTTAGTGGCTCGCTAAAAACTGAGTCATACTGGGACTTAAGTAACTCACTCATTTCCTTGCTGTCATCTGTGTAGGACCCATCCCGTTTAAGTAGAGGCCCAATACTGGTTGTTGTGTGTATTCCTTACCACTTGGCTCGGTGATCAAGGCGCACTGAATTACCACTCCCATAATGCAATGCGGGTGCCTAGATTTTTTCCCTACTGCTTACACTTACCAAGCAAGACCCATTCTATCACATGTAGGCCTACCAGCCTTTTCCCGCTTTATTTGAGGGCGCTAGAATTTACGGGTACTAGTATGTCACCAACCCTGGTGCATAAGACGTACTGGTAGTACGTTGAAAACCCTGAAAGGGTTAATTTAACTCTTTTCAGGGTCTAGAGGCCAAATCTCAAAGTGTGCGTCAGGGTCCAAGAATTTTTGAAAAAAAAAAAAATATTTTTTCTTACAGAATTAATGATAATAATTTTCTGTAGGTAATAATAAAAAAAAAATCCTGATCAGAGATATAGCGTCGTGAAGTTGACCCTCAATGACCGGGTGGCGGCAACATCAGCGACTTCCATAAAGTCGCATTTTTTTATTTTGTTTTTGTTACTTTTTTCTTTTATTTTCTAATATTGTTTTTTTTCCAGTAATTTTTGTGGCTGTGAGACCAATATAATGTATAATTGTACATTAATTGCTACAAAACTGTTACTAATTTGTTTATCATAAATATGATGAAAAATTAGTTTACAGTTTATTGTTAAACACAAATAATGGTACAATATAGTTTGATTGTGTTAATGGAACCCTGTACCATAGTAAAAGGTAATATATGGTACGATGTATCCCAATGGAAATGTACCATAACTTTTGGGTACGTAGGGATCCTATGACACATAGTACTGCTTTGGGTTATCGTGAGCTTTCACTGTATGCTGTGAAATTGGCTTGTACCATGTGTCTATGAGTGGACCTTTGGGTCCCTTTGGGTACCATATGGTACTATTGTATTTAACACAACTGCAATAATATTTTCACCATTATTTTGTTTACAATAATTGTTTACTACAAAAAATATGCAAAAATGTTGTATATTAGTAATGTTCTATTATATATTTACAAATGTACAGTGACTGGGCATGTTGATAGAAGTGGATGACGAAGAACTTTTTCTTGGAAAATGCTGAGTCACTGGCTTAAGGGTGGGGGGGGGTGGGCGAGACGTTTTGAGTGATAAAAAATATTGAAATCGAGAAATTATGGAATAAAAAAATTTCTAACTGAAAAATAGTGCATAGTTCTGGCAACATGTTGATGTAATCAGCATGTTTCTATCATATTTCTAAGTATGTTTTTACTAAAAAGTATTTTTTTCAATCTTTCACTTAGGAAGAGTACATGTTGGCAATTAGTTTTTTTTTATCCCAAAAATTGCAATTTTTATGATTATTTCACTTGAAATACACTACATGGCAACTTGTGTGAGGAGTGTAGTGGGTGATTGGCGAAGGGAGCACCTCAGTAGCCTTCTGGCTTCCCATGGAGATAGGGGATTATTGTGCTCTGATGTTTGGCGTGCCATTACCTTAGACTTTTACACAAACATAATTATCAATATCTCAGGAATAAATTATTGACATTATAAATCCTCTCATACAAAGAGTATTTATCAGAGCATCCTGATTCTTTCGTAGGTTATTGAGGAATGATGGTTCTATTGAATTACAGGGAGAGTTTGTGATATGTTTTAGTTTGTTGTTACTGATTTTTTTCCCCTAATCAATTAAAAAAAACCAGGTATTTCAACATTTTGTATAATGCAATCTATTGGCAGAAAGCTCAAAAGGCTCTGTAATTTGAAAATCAAACTCTTCGTCTTTCATCTGATCTCAACTAGAACATTGTATGTCTTACCAATTTTGTAGGAGAGGTTTTTCCCTAAGCCCTATCAAATAGGGCACTATTTTTTTTTCTATATAACTGTAAGGCAAAAACGTTACTAAAAACACAGTACAATGGACCCCCGAGTTACGAGCACCTTGGAAATCGTACAATTATGTAAGTGTAATATTGTAAGTGCTTTTGTAAGTGTATTTTTGGGGGTCTGAAATGGACTAACATACTTGACATTATTCCTTAACCCTTTGGGGGTCGACAGGCCTTCTCAGGAAAGTGTTCCTGGGGCCGAAAATTTTTTGGAAAAAAAAAATTAATTTTTTCTTATGAAATGATAGAGAATCTTTTTCCGATCATAACGCCACCAAAATTATGAAATTTGATCGAAAACTAACGAAATTATGCTTTCGCGAAGTTATCGGTATCTATGACACTGACACATCGGCGATTTCACCCACTTCGAGCCCTATTTTCGACAAATTCCAATGTTTCAGTCTCCTAAAATTATAGCTATGTCACTAGAACTCCATTTCTTCTATCAAATGAGTAGAAGAAACTGCCTATTTACCAATTTCATCTACCCAAAATAGTGGTCAGAAAATGGCAATTTTCCAATTTCACACAAATTTCAAACGATGCCAATTTCAAAATAGGGACCAGATTACACAAGGCAGACATTCCTGGTACTAAAATAACATGTTCTCTGTTCATTAGCCACGTCTCCAGGCCCCTGTTCCATTAGTTTTGCTTTCCATTTTGAATTTTTATTCTCACAAAAATAGAAGATTTACTCTTATGTATACAACTGCATCATTGTAAAAATGGTATAAATAATATCAGAGCACTTGTGCATGAATATAAGACTCGCCAGTTGATGTGTATTGGATGCATGGTGTGATTTGTTTACTCTTGAACATTGTCAAAAATCGAACATTTTCGCTACTTTGAGCTCAATTTCAAGGTACTTGTCATTGTCATACCAATCAAAATCATCTCCATTTCTGTAATATATCTTCCATTCTATCAAATGAGACCAAGAAAAAGAGAATACATCAATAAATACCATACGAAAATTGACTGCAAAGTCACTGTTTTAATCGAAAAAAACGGTCAGTTTTTTTTTCTCTCATTATGCAGTGTGTACTGCAGGATTTTTTTTTATACTGCGCACACTGACCACACAGACCCATTCTTTCATATGTATGCCTACCAGACGTTTTCTGCTTAAATTGAGGCCGCTAGAATTTGGGCGTACTAGTACTGCACCAACCCCTGCTCGTAAAATGTACTAGTACGGCACCGACCCCGAAAGGGTTAAGGGAGAAAATTCGTTCGGTAATGGCACTTGAGCAGCCTTCTGGAATGAAATATGCTCGTAACTCGGGGGTCCACTGTATCTAGGTTTCAAATGGTGCTTAATTCACAGACAAATACCCATTGAAATTTAGCAAAATAAAAAAAAAAGATGAAAAAGTCATGCCCCTCCCTCCCACACTCACTCAGTCTGGGCTGGTGCCTCCTGGCACCACCACCACTTACTGACCATATGGTACAGGGTATCATATGGTACAGGATACCATATGGTACAGGGTACCATATGGTACAGGGTACCATATGGTACAGGGTACCATATGGTACAGGATGCCATATGGTACATGGTACCATATGGTACATGGTACCATACGATACATGGTACCATATGGTACAGGGTACCATATGGTACAGATACAGGATCCTATGGAAATAAGTCACCCTGACTTTTTGGGTTATCCTAGGAGCTTTCACATACGCTGCTATGTATGATAATCTATGTAACTTTATTTGTGTACACATGAATAAACTTACTCAAGCGCATGTGGCATCGTAAGTAAGTTTATTCAGGTATACACAAATACAGTTACATAAATTATCATACATAGCAGCATATGTTTGGTGAACCTAGGATAACCCAAAAAAGTCAGACAGACTTATTTCCATTAGGGTCCCTGTACCATATGGTACAATATACCATGTGGTATAATGTACCATATGGTACATTGTACCATATGGTACAATGTAAAATATAGTACAATGTACCATATGGTACATTGTACCATATACCATTGTATATGGTACCATTGAACCATATGGTACCATTGTGCCATAAGGTACAATGTACCATATGGTTCAAAACCATAGAATTCCTCTTCAGATCCACTTCCATCAGTCTTAGAACAATAACTTAGGAAGAGGAAAGTCAGATTTCGCCTGGGGAGTGAGAGCTTCCTTGCCGCCAGACATGGTGAACAAAGCTACTTAGGCGTCATTCCCACAATGCCATGCGGGCGCCCAGATTTTTTTTAAGTTTATTCATGTACGTATACACAAATACAGTTACATAGATTATCATACATAACAGCATATGTGTAGAGAACCTAGGATAAGTGGAACGTTTGTGGCTCTGTTTCCAAACTGTATGAAGTAGGTTTTGTCAGTATTGAGAGTAAGCTTATTAGTCATCATCCATGTTGATTTTTTCTGTAATTCACCATTAATAGTGTTGGCCAGTATGACTGGATTTGGGTGAGAGAAGACATACGTTGTGTCATCTGCAAATAATATGGGTTTGAGTAGTTGTGATGCATTCGGTAGGTCATTGATGTAAATGATGAATAGGAGTGGACCCAGTACACTTCCTTGAGGGACTCCGACTGTAATTTGTTGTGTGGATGAGTTTGCTCCATTTGTGTACAGTGGACCCCTGGTTAACGAACACCCCGAAATCGTACAATTATGTAAGTATAATATTGTAAGTGCTTGTGGAAGTGTATTTTTGGGGGTCTGAAATAGACTAACCTACGTGACATTATTTTTAAGGAAGTAAATTCGTTCGGTAATGGCACTTGAGCAGGCTTCTGGGATGAAGTTTTTTCGTTAACCGGGGGTCCACTGTACACGTATTGGCTTCTGTTACTAAGATATGACTTTAGGTAGTTGAGTGAGTGCCCTCTTATACCATAGTGTGCTAATTTTGTGAGCAGTAAATCATGGTCGACTGTATCAAAAGCTTTGCGTAGATCAGTGAAGATTCCCAGTGGGACTTCTTTCTTCTCAAGTGTTGTGTATATTAACTCTAGCATGTGTATAATAGCATCATTTGTGCTCTTGTTGGTCCTGAATCCAAATTGACATGGGTTGAGTATGTTGTGTGAGACGAGGTAGGAATAGATCTGTCTATGAATTAATTTTTCGAAGATTTTAGAAAGCAGCGGTAAATTAGATATAGGTCTATAATTATTCAAGTCTGTTTGATCACCTCCTTTGTGGATCGGGGTGACCTTTGCTATTTTGAGAATTGATGGGAAGGTAGAGGTTTCAATGGATTTATTGAAGAGAGTTGCAATAATTGGTGACAGTACCTGTGAAGCTTTTTTGTACATAAAAGGTGGTAAGCTGTGTATGTCTCCTGCCTTGTTTTTAAGGGTGTTGATTATGAGCGAGACTTTTATTGGGTTGGTAGGAGCTAGGAATAGTGTATCAGTGTAGGTGTTGGTGAGGTAGTCTGTTGGACGGGTGTTCGAACTTGGGATTTACTCGCTAGATAAGAACTAAGAAAGAACATGCAGCAGGCCTACTGGCCCATGCGAGGCAGGTCCAAGTCTCCAACAGGCTTAAGCCAATGCCCCAACCCAGCCAGGTCAGGTTACATTCACTTAAGGAAGGAGCACTGCATCTGACCTAGTAGCACAAGCTTGTCAGGACCAACTCACACCCAACCGCACCCACTCGTATAATTATCTAGCCGACCACCTGGAGCTACCGTCTCCAGGTAATCAGGTCACTACCATTTAAGGAATTAGTATGGCAACTGACCTGGTAGTACAAGCTAGTCAGGTCCAAACTCACACCCACCCACACCCACTCATGTATTTATCTAACCTATTTTTAAACTACACAACGTCTTAGCATCTATGACGGTACTCTGGAGTTTGTTCCACTCATCCACAACTCTATTACCAAACAAGTGCTTTCCTATGTCCTTCCTGAATCTGAACTTTTCCAACTTGAAACCATTGCTGCGGAGTCCTGTCTTGGTTGAATTTTTTCGGCACGCTATTTACATCCCCTTTATTTATTCCTGTTTTCCATTTATACACCTCAGTCATATCCCCCCTAATTCTACGCCTATCTAGAGAGTGCAGATTCAGGGCCCTCAGTCTATCCTCATAGGGAAGATTTCTGATACATATGATCAACTTTGTCATCCTCCTCTGTACGTTTTCCAGTGCATTTATATTTATTTTATTTTTATTAACACATCGGCCGATTCCCACCAAGGCAGGGTGGCCCGAAAAAGAAAAACTTTCATCATCATTCACTCCATCACTGTCTTTTCAGAGGGGTGCTTTACACTACAGTTATAAAACTGCAACATTAACACCCCTCCTTCAGAGTGCAGACACTGTACTTCCCATCTCCAGGACTCAAGTCCGACCTGCCGGTTTCCCTGAATCCCTTCATAAATGTTACTTTGCTCACACTCCAACAGCACGTCAAGTATTAAAAACCATTTGTCTCCATTCACTCGTTTCAAATATGCTCACACATGCTTGCTGGAAGTCCAAGCCCCTCGCACACAAAACCTCCTTTACCCCCTCCCTCCAACCTTTCCTAGGCTGACCCCTACCCTGCCTTCCCTCCACTACAGATTTATACACTATCGAAGTCATTCTGTCTCATTCCATTCTCTCTATATGTCCGAACCACCTCAACAACCCCTCCTCAGCTCTTTGGATAATAGTTTTGGTAATCCTGCACCTCCTCCTAATTTCCAAACTCCGAATTCTCTGCATTATATTCATACCACACATTGACCTCAGACATGACGCTCTCCACTGCCTCCAGCCTTCTCCTCGTTGCAACATTCATCACCCATGCTTCACACCCATATAAGAGTGTTGGTATAACTATACTTTCATACATTCCCCTCTTTACTTCCAAGGACAAAGTTCTTTGTCTCCACAAACTCCGAAGTGCTCCACTCACCCTTTTCCCCTCATCAATTCCATGATTCACCTCATCCTTCATAGACCCATCTGCTGACATGTCCACTCCCAAATATCTGAATACATTCACCTCCTCCATACTCTCTCCCTCCAATCTGATATCCAATCTTTGGTCACCTAATCTTTTTGTTATCCTCATCACCTTACTCTTTCCTATATATTCACTTTCAATTTTCTTCTTTTACACACCCTACCAAATTCATCCACCAACCTCTGCAACTTCTCTTCAGAATCTCCCAAAAGCACATTGTCATCAGCAAAAAGCAACTGTGACAACTCCCACTTTGTATTTGATTCTTTATTAAATTTAGTCTGCCCATAATGCCAAGGCATGACAGTGGCTCTTTGCACTGCAAATCATTATTGTAATTACACACTGTAAACTATCTATGTAAATAAGAATCCCTACAACAAACCAACTACATGTAAATTTGCTAAAAAATAAAAATTTATATTTGTATTTGTAAGATATGACTTAGGTAATCGAGTGAGTGTCATCTGACCCGTAATGTTCATGTTTTAGGTGCAAGAAATCGTTGTAAACTGTATCAAATGCTTTCTGTAGGTGTATGAAGACGCCCAGTGGAATTTACTTTTTTTTTCCAGTTCCGTATATACAGTCGACCCCCGGAGTTCGTGAGCGTCGGTGTTCATGAAAATCGGTGTTCGTGATATTTTTCGCAAAATTTTGGTTCGGTGATCAAGAATTCGCTCGGAGTTCATGATTCGTCCTGGCGCATACGCGTGGCCTGAGCGGGCCCGGGCACTCAGTGAGCGTCAGTGTGCTTGTTTACCAGCGAGTGATCACCACCCATACATTCATACCATATATTGTCATTATTTCTGTGTTTTTAGTGCTTGCAACTGCTAAATAAGCCACCATGGGCCCCATGAAAGCTCCTAGTGCCATGCCTGTGGTAAAGAATGTCAGAAATACGGTAGAATTGAAAAATGAGATTATTGCAAAATATGAAAGTGGAGTTCATGTGGCTGAGCTGGCCAGACAGTATGGCAAAGCCCATTCAACCATCACTTCCATTGTGGCCAAGGAAAGGAACTCAAGGACGCTGTTGTTGTGAAAGGTGCAAGTATGGTCACAAAACAAAGATCTCAAGTGCTGGAAGAAGTGGAGAGGTTATTGTTGGTGTGGATCAGAAACAATTATCGAGATATTTACGAGGATAATATCTGAAAAAGCAATGCAGTTATATGATGATCTCAAGAAAATGCCTGCAACGAGTGCTGAAGTGAATGAATTTAAAGCCAGCAAAGGCTGGTTTGACAGAGTTAAGAAGTGTAGTGGCATACATAGTGTTGTGAGGCATGGTGAGGCAGCCAGTTCTGACAAAAGTGCGGCTGAAAATTACGTGAATGAATTCAAGGGTTACATAGAGGCTGAAGAATTCCTACCCCAAGAAGTGTTCAATTTTGATGAAACAGGACTGTTTTGGAAGAAAATGCCAAACAGGACCTTCATTACACAGGAGGAAAAGGCACTGCCAGGACACAAGCCTATGAAAGACAGGCTAACTCTCATGTGTGCTAATGATAGCGGGGATTTTAAAGTGAAGCCTTTAGTGGTGTATCACTCTGAAAATCCCGGAGCGTTTAAGAGATGAAGTGTGGCCAAGGCTAATTTGTGTGTGATGTGGAAGTCTAACAATAAGGCATGGGTCACTAGGGAAATTTTCTTTGACTGGTTTCATGAAGTGTTTGGCCCCAGTGTGAAGAAATATCTCGAGGAAAATAATTTGCCACTTAAGTGCCTCCTGATAATGGACAATGCTCCTTGTCATCCTTGAGACATGGAAGAGCAAATGGTGAAGGATTTTAAGTTCATCAAAGTGAAGTTCTTGCCTCCTAATACCACTCCTCTCCTCCAGCCCATGGACCAGCAGGTCATTTCCAACTTTAAAAAACTCTACACCAAAGCAATGTTTCAAAAGTGCTTTGAAGTGACCACAGACATGGATATGACCCTAAAAGACTTTTGGAAAGACCATTTCCATATTCTGCATTGTGTAAACCTTATAGGTAAGGCATGGGAGCAAGTGACTACCAGGACTTTGAACTCTGCCTGGAAAAATTGTGGCCAGACTGTGTCCCAGAGAGGGATTTTGAAGGTTTGGGGCCGAGCCTGTTGTGGAAGAAATTGTGGAACTGGGCAAGTCCATGGGGTTGGATGTTAATACTGAGGATGTGGAAATGTTGGTGGAGGAGATGCCTTCTTCAAGGATTAGGGAAATCTGTGCCAAATGGACTGTTGTGCAAGATTTTATGGATGAATATCATCCTAATAAAGCTGTTGCAGGCCGTGCTGGCAACCTGTACAATGACAATGTGGTGTCCCATTTCAGGGATGTTTTAAAGAAACGCCAGACACAGAGCTCCCTGGACAGATTTTTGGTTAGAGTGGGGTCCAGTGACTCTCAACCTGGTCCTAGTGGTATTAAAAGAAAAAGGTCAATAACCCCAGAAAAGAACTTGGTATCTGCAGTGTTAATGGAAGGGGATTCCCCTTCCAAACACTAGCATACTACTCCATCCTCTCCCTCCTCCCATCTTCCACACATCAACAACTCTTCAATAAAGGTAAGTGACATGTTATTACTGTTTGTATTTCTTAATTATCATTGTTTTCTGTGTAATTTAATGTATATTTGTTGTACAAAAAAAATTATTTTAATACTTTTGGGTGTCTGGAATGGATTAATTTTATTTCCAGTATTTCTTATGGGGAAAATAGATTCAGAGTTCGTGATATTCGGTGTTCGGGGGCCCCTCTGGAACGGTTAATCACGAACTCTGGGGGCCCACTGTAGTAGCTCGAGCATATGTATAATTGCATCATTTGTGCTTTTGCTTGGCCTAAATCCAAACTGGCCAAGGTAGGAGTAAACTTGCTTGTATATTATTTTTTCAAAGATTTTTGATAGAAGGGGTAGGTTTGATATAGGTCTATAGTTATTTAAATCAGTAGGATCTCCTCCTTTGTGGATTTGTGTAGCCCTTGTTGTCTTGAGTAGGGATGGGAAGGTTGAAGATTCAATGTGGGTTTGTGTAGCCCTTGTTGTCTTGAGTAGGGATGGGAAGGTTGAAGATTCAATGTGGGTTTGTGTAGCCCTTGTTGTCTTGAGTAGCGATAGGAAGGTTGATGATTCAATGTGGGTTTGTGTAGCCCTTGTTGTCTTGAGTAGGGATGGGAAGGTTGAAGATTCAATGGACTTGTTAAAGAAGTGTTTCAATAATGGGTGACAACAAATGGGAAGCATTTTATACATACAGTGGCCCCCCAATTTACGTCATTAATTTGTTCCAGAATGCTGTTCAAGTGCCATTACCAAACGAATTTGTTCCCATAAGGAATAATGTAAATTAGATTAGTCCTTTTAGACCCTCAAAAATACACTTACAAAATAACTTACAAAATACACTTACGTAATTGTTCGAGTTTGGAGCAGTACATAAACCGGGGGTCCACTGTAATTGGTGGTAAGCTATTTAGGTCTCCTACCTTGTTCTTTAGTGTTTTGATGATGAGTGAGATTTCAGTAGGGTTTGTTGAGGTTTTTGTCATAAAATCTGTTTTCGTAATGCAGTTTTTTGGCCCTTCATATTAGATTCATAAGCGTAGACCAGTATCATTTCGTCTGTTCCTTTGTAATTTGACCCAGTCTGTGCTGTTTTTTGTGTACATGTATTTTGTCAATAGAAGTGTGGATGCTGTTTGTAAGCCAGGGCTGTTTAGTCTCGTAGCTGATTTGTTTTTTTTTATCGGAAAATGTCTATTACAGTGGATCCCCATTTTTCGTAATCATCGGATTTTATAATTTTCGCTAATCGTAAAAAATTTTCTTCAAAATATTGCCTTGGGGATTGTCATTTGACTTGCTAATAGTCGTTCATCCCGAACGCGTACGAGCAGCCCCACACACCATTCACAGTCAGTGTGCCATTGTTTATCAGTGAATGAGCACGATCTTATGCGTTCATACGATACATTTTGTAATTATTTTATATTATTTTTATTATTAACCCTTTCAGGGTTTTTGACGATAGTACGGCTTACGCACCAGGGCGTTTGATGTACAGTGGACCCCCGGTTCTCGTCGGTAATCCGTCCCAGAGGGCCCGTCGACCACCGGTTTGGTTGAACTCCGATTCTATTTTCCCCATAAGAAATAACGGAAATAAAATTAATCCGTTCCAGACGTCCAAAAGTATTAAAATAAAATATTTTTTAGAACTTTTTGACCTTAAATTATACACATTTTTATGGAAAATTAAGAAATAATAGTACAATAACATGTCACTTACATTTATTGAAGAGTTGTTGATGTGTGCAACACGGGAGGAGGGGAGAAGATGGAGTAGTATGCTAGTGTTTGGAAGAGGAATCCCCTTCCATTAACACTGCAGGTGGCAAGTTCTTTTCTGGGGTTACTGGCCTTTTTCTTTGAATGCTACACTCCCTGCATGAATGCTACACTCCCTGCATGAATGCTACACTCCCTGCATGAATGCTACACTCCCTGCATGAATGCTACACTCCCTGCATGTCTACTACACTCCCTGTATCCTTGCTACACTCCCTGCATGCCTGCTAAACTCCCTGCATGAATGCTACACTCCCTGCATGAATGCAACACTCCCTGCATGAATGCTACACTCCCTGCATGAATGCTACACTCCCTGCATGAATGCTACACTCCCTGCATGAATGCTACACTCCCTGCATGAATGCTACACTCCCTGCATGCCTGCTACACTCCCTGCATGAATGCTACACTCCCTGCATGAATGCTACACTTCCTGCATGAATGCTACACTTCCTGCATGTCTACTACACTCCCTGTATCCTTGCTACACTCCCTGCATCCTTGCTACACTCCCTGCATCCTTGCTACACTCCCTTCATCCTTGATACACTCCCTAAATCCCTGCTACACTCCCTGCATCCCTGCTACACTCCCTGCATCCCTGCTACACTCCCTGCATCCTTGCTACACTCCCTGCATCCTTGCTACACTCCCTGCACGCCTGCTACACTCCCTGCATAAATGCTACACTCCCTGCATAAATGCTACACTCCCTGCATGAATGCACACTCCCTGCATGAATGTTTACACTCCCTGCATAAATGCTACACTCCCTGCATAAATGCTACACTCCCTGCATAAATGCTACACTCCCTGCATAAATGCTACACTCCCTGCATGAATGCTACACTCCCTGCATAAATGCTACACTCCCTGCATAAATACTACACTCCCTGCATGAATGCTACACTCCCTGCATAAATGCTACACTCCCTGCATAAATGCTACACTCCCTGCATAAATGCTACACTCCCTGCATGAATGCTACACTCCCTGCATGAATGCTACACTCCCTGCATGAATGCTACACTCCCTGCATAAATGCTACACTCCCTGCATAAATGCTACACTCCCTGCATAAATGCTACACTCCCTGCATAAATGCTACACTCCCTGCATAAATGCTACACTCCCTGCATAAATGCTACACTCCCTGCATGAATGCTACACTCCCTGCATGAATGCTACACTCCCTGCATAAATGCTACACTCCCTGCATGCCTGCTACATTCCCTGCATGCCTGCTACACTCCCTGCATGCCTGCTACACTCCCTGCATGCCTGCTACACTCCCTGCATGCCTGCTACACTCCCTGCATGCCTGCTACACTCCCTGCATGCCTGCTACACTCCCGCATGCCTGCTACACTCCCTGCATGCCTGCTACACTCCCTGCATGCCTGCTACACTCCCTGCATGCCTGCTACACTCCCTGCATGCCTGCTCACTCCTGCATGCCTGCTACACTCCCTGCATGCCTGCTACACTCCCTGCATGCCTGCTACACTCCCTGCATGCCTGCTACACTCCCTGCATGCCTGCTACACTCCTGCATGCCTGCTACACTCCCTGCAAGCCTGCTACACTCCCTGCATGCCTGCTACACTCCCTGCATGCCTGCTACACTCCCTGCATGCCTGCTACACTCCCTGCATGCCTGCTACACTCCCTGCATGCCTGCTACACTCCCTGCATGCCTGCTACACTCCCTGCATGCCTGCTACACTCCCTGCATGCCTGCTACACTCCCTGCATGCCTGCTACACTCCCTGAATGCCTGCTACACTCCCTGCATGCCTGCTACACTCCCTGCATGAATACTACACTCCCTGCATGAATGCTACACTCCCTGCATGCCTGCTACACTCCCTGCATGAATACTACACTCCCTGCATGAATGCTACACTCCCTGCATGCCTGCTACACTCCCTGCATGCCTGCTACACTCCTTGCATGCCTGCTACACTCCCTGCATGCCTGCTACACTCCTTGCATGCCTGCTACACTCCCTGCATGAATGCTACACTCCCTGCATGCCTGCTACACTCTTAAACTCCATCGTGTTTCTCACTTTCACTATCATATTTTTCTATTATTTCTTTCTTCATTTCTACAGAGTTCCTCACTTTTTTTACCAAAGAAGTGGCACTAGGAGCTTTCTTTGGGCCCATGGTAGCTTATTTAGTAGTCACACACAATAATCAAGGCCCAAAAACAATGAATTGTTAATAAATGTTTTGTATAAACTGGGGTGATTTTCACTCAAGCGTAAACAATGCTAGACTGCGTGACAATGTGCGTGGGTGGCGGGCCTACGGCCTTTGTATGTGCGCGGCACTGGTGGACAGGTCCCATACGGTCGGTGAAAACTAAAACAATCGGCGAAAACTAAGACAAATTTTCCCTGAAAAAAGTCGGCGAAAACCAAAATCAGCAAAAACTGGGACAAGCGAAAACCAAGGGATGACTGTATATACATACACACATCTAGGTTTTTCTTCTTTTTCTTAATAGCTCTTGTTCTTTTTATTTTCTCTATTGTCCATGGGGAAGTGGAAAAGAATCTCCTCCGTAAGCCATGCGTGTCGTATGAGGCGACTAAAATGCCGGGAGCAATGGGCTGAACCCCTTCTCCTGTACACATTTACTAAAAAGAGAAGAAGAAAAACTTTTTTAAAACTGGGTTGTTTGAATGTGCGTGGATGTAGTGTGGATGATAAGAAAGAGATGATTGCTGATGTTATAATGAAAGAAGTTGGATGTCCTGGCCCTAAGCGAAACAAAGCTGAAAGGGGTAGGCGAGGTTTCAGTGGGGAGAAATAAATGGGATTAAGTCAGGAGTATCTGAGAGTTAGAGTAAAA
>WNWK01017102.1:0-43183 GCA_009830355.1 Cherax destructor
CGATCAAGCTTGATGCAAGTTACCCAAGAATCAAGACTACCACCAACTAAGAACGATGCATTCTCATTCTCAGCCTACCCCTCTTGTTTCTCCAGTCCGCCCCACGAACGTCTAGATGCTGGGTTAAGCCCTGGCACTTTCTCTACGACTGTGAACATTCCTCTCCAGCGCTATTCTTCTCCTGTCTCGTCTTCCCAGCTCGCCCCAAATTGGGACTTACCTAAACTCTCTTGAACTTGAATGAGCGTCAGCGCCTCACACCACTGCCTAACTAGCGGGCAGATAATTATCAAAGGTGTGAATTGTGAGAGGTGTGAACTGTAACATTATCCTACATTCATAAGCTAATATAATAAGTCAAATAATAATATAAAGCAAGATATTTTTATTTCAGCTATTAATGAAAATATCGGCAATATAAAATTATATGAAAGATAATATATACATATACCTTATATGCATTGTGTCCCATTCAGGTGGCGCAATAATGGAGAAGGATCCTGGACAATGTAATCATTTCACAGTCATTAAATATCACTGATATTGTCCCTCTTCAAAAAGGTGGAAGCAAGTAATTGCAAAAACTATAAACCGACAGCACTAGAGTCCCACATTATTAAGACTTTTGAAAGTGTTTTAAGAAGCAAGATAGCCAGTCACATGCAGTTCCACATCCCAGGTCACAAAAAGATCAGAACAGGTCGCTCCTGCCTTTCTCAATTGCTGAACCATTAGGACCTAGTTTTGTATACTTTGGTAGACAAGTAAAAAGGCAGGTGGACCAAGGGTTCATTTCGTACAAAAAGCAAAAGGTGAGAAGATGGATATTTAACTTCCCAACTAATTGAACCCAAAAAGTAACAGTAAACATAGTAAAATCAGGTGCTGCTTATGGTAAGAGTTCTGTTCAGTTCACCAAGGAACAGTACTCTTTCTCATTCTCATATCTGACATAGACTGGGACATAAACCATTGCACTGTGTCATCCTTTGCAGTGGCATTCATGGAGGATACAGCGAGCCTTCAGGTGGACATCAACTAAATCTTCCATTGGGTTACTGGCAACAATGTGATTTTCAGAAGGGACAAATTTCAGTTACTTCTTTACAAAGGGACAGAGAAAATAAAAGCAAGATAGGAGTGCAAGATAAACTTGAAACACTCATCAGAGCGTAAGTCTAATGGGAGAGATCTGGGAGAGATCTGGGAGAGATAATGTCAGATCTCACTTCCAAGGTGCACAGCACGCCTTCAATGCTGGTGCAAGGAAAACGATAGGCTGGATATCAAGAGCTTTGAAACAAGGAATGTTAATGATGATTCCCTCATTCTTTCAAGTTTAGACTATTGCTGTGCACTAGCTACCTCATTTAAGGCAGGTGAAAATGGAAAATGTGTAGAAAACATTCACAACATAAATAAACAAAATTACTGGGAGCGCCTGAGGTCCTCAGCTGATAATCTACACTCAGAAAATTCTTGAGAGACTGGTCCTAAAACCACGTACCGAAATTTCTACATTCAAAAACACAAGAGGCATTGGAGACGTGCAAGACGCCTCCTGTGAAAAGCTCCCTTCTTTCATGCAACAGATGTTTGGCTGTCTTCAAGGTACCAAAAGTGTGACACCATCCTCGAGGCCTCGTCTAGGACTGAGTCACAGAGCAGTGACCCTTGGGAGCAGCTACAGGTAACCCTCAGGTACACGTTACCCTCAACAGGACATTCTTTTGTAATATTATTTTGCCTAGTATTTATCATTATATTGTGTATATCATCAGCGAGACATCCTGTAGTTACACTATAATGTATAGTAATAAGGTGTCCCGTGGCCTGGTAGGCAAGGCAACTGCTTCACACGCTGAGTGTGGTTCGATCCCTGGCAAGGGTGGAAACATTGGACGTGTTTCCTTACACCTATTGTTCCGTACACCTAGCAATCAAGTAGGTACCCGGGTGTTAGTCGACCGGTGTGGGTCGCATCCTGGGGGACAAGATTGAGGAGCCCAATGGAAATAAGACAGAGTCCCTCAATGACTAACTACCTTTCTTGGGTTATCCTGGGTGGCTAACTCTCCAGGGTTAAAAATCCAAGTAAAATTATCATTATCACGAGTGCATCCTCAGTGGAACACCCTGTAGTAACACTGTACTGTCTAGTAATATCATGACCATGTATGCATCCGCGGCAGGACATATAATCAGGCATCACCTACCCAAGGAAGTAATAGAAAAAGGTTACTGAAACCTAAGGACAGTAACCACAGTCATGGGTTCCAAGGATAAGATTAAACACAATGTTGAAGGTCACTGAATAACAAAGAACCAACCATGATGTAGTGCCTTAGCAGTAAGTAACTTGTTTTAAAGTCTCCATTAAATATACACACACAATCTCTCTCTCTCTCTCTCTCTCTCTCTCTCTCTCTCTCTCTCTCTCTCTCTCTCTCTGCTGAGTATCTTAAGGAACTTCTTAGAACCCAGAAACCCATTTTCGGTCTAAGTAACGGAGAGATTAACATTTTCACCAAAATTTTCCTTGACCAAAAGAACTGTGAAAAAAAGTAATTTTAAGTGATTGTATGTGTAATATAACTGTATAACAGTAAGAATTGCAGATTATTAGTATTAACAGAAGTAAAATATTATGATAGCTGGAAACAGGTGATAATGAATCAATGATAATTGTACCAAATTATTATATTAAAAATCTTGAATAAACGAATAGTTATAGTGTTCTTTATATCAACTAACTTGACTTTCTCTCCGTCAACTTCCATGCACTACCTCCTTTCTTCTGGTCCTGCTCTTTGGAAAGTAACGATCAGTGAGAGTGATTTCTCACTGAAGAAAGTAATTCAGCCTGACCTTCTCAAAGGTCCTCCGGAGAAAGTCGTTATTTCTGGCGCTGGTTCTTGTGATCTTTGAGGCCGACACATACCTTTTGCCTTTGTCCATTCCAAACATTTTTCTTCCCTGATTCCTGCCTTTTTTTCCGATTCCCTCTCTTTCTCCCTCTTTTTATCTCCCCTTTTACACAAGAGTTTTTACGGGATTTAAAGAGTTCTTAACACTGTTTACAAGTTGCGATACCTACGTTCGCTCATTTGAAAGCCATTTTGTTGTTATGAAACAAAAAAAATAGGGAACAGGATGACGTTGTAGCCATAGGTGAGCCAACGATTTTATTCGATCATTTAACTTTAATTTATCAGTGTTGTTATTTCATCAGTGTTGTTATTTGATCAGTGTTATTTCATCAGTGTTGTTATTTCATCAGTGTTGTTATTTCATCAGTGTTGTTATTTCATCAGTGTTGTTATTTCATCAGTGTTTTTATTTCATCAGTGTTGTTATTTCATCAGTGTTGTTATTTCATCAGTGTTGTTATTTCATCAGTGTTATTTCATCAGTGTTGTTATTTCATCAGTGTTGTTATTTCATCAGTGTTATTTCATCAGTGTTGTTATTTCATCAGTGTTGTTATTTCATCAGTGTTGTTATTTCATCAGTGTTGTTATTTCATCAGTGTTGTTATTTCATCAGTGTTGTTATTTCATCAGTGTTGATATTTCATCAGTGTTGTTATTTCATCAGTGTTGTTATTTCATCAGTGTTGTTATTTCATCAGTGTTATTTCATCAGTGTTGTTATTTCATCAGTGTTGTTATTTCATCAGTGTTGTTATTTCATCAGTGTTGTTATTTCATCAGTGTTGTTATTTCATCAGTGTTGTTATTTCATCAGTGTTGTTATTTCATCAGTGTTGTTATTTCATCAGTGTTGTTATTTCATCAGTGTTGTTATTTCATCGATGTTGTTATTTCCTAAAATTACAAGAGTCATTTTAGGAATGAATGATGTTAGATGAAGATGTATTCTTGAGGATACAGCGTAGTTGTATTGTATTGGTCTTGTTCACAACAATAAGACCACCGATATCTCTCCGGTGCTGAAGTCTCTCTCTCTCTCTCTCTCTCTCTCTCTCTCTCTCTCTCTCTCTCTCTCTCTCTCTCTCTCTCTCTCTCTCTCTCTCTCTCTCTCTCTCTCTCTCTCTCTCTCTCTCTCTCCCTCTCTCTTTTCCCCTCTCTCTCTCTCTCTCTCTCTCTCTCTCTCTCTCTCTCTCTCTCTCTCTCTCTCTCATCTCAGTTTAAAACCTTTTTATTGTTATGAGACATACACGTAGTGAACAGGATCATGTTGCAACCATCTGTGGGTCAGCAGTTTCATTTGATCAAGTGATTTAATTTCGTTGATATAATTATGCAATACGAACATGTTCCAGACTTAAGTCATCCTAGGAATAAATGATGTCAGATGCACGAGACATATTCTTTCTCTCTCTCTCCCTTCTTCACGATGACTCATAACAAATCCCCTATATTCTGTGTCTCACTCCCTACAACATGACCTCAGCATAGTACTCTCTTTGATTCACTACCCAACATAACGCTGTCAGCCTCTGTACCCCAACATCATAACATTCTTTGCTGAACTCCACCCACAACATGACCACAGTGTAACGCTATTCCTGCCTCTCGACCACCACAGTACAACCAACAACTCCCAGATGTTTTACAACCCAAGGTCATAAATACGTCTGCCTGGTCCCTCTCCCTCTCACATTCAAGCTGGAACGTTGACCACAACACAGTGGGCTCACACCAGCGACCCCACACACCCGGAGGCTCCAGAAATACTTAATAACTTGTTCGTGTTAACCTGATGAATGCGTTATCGTTCGCTGTGTTAGACAACGCATCAGTGAGCACGAAGATTGAGGGGGAGGGAGAGAGAGAGAGAAGAGAGAGAGAGAGAGAGAGAGAGAGAGAGAGAGAGAGAGAGAGAGAGAGAGAGAGAGAGAGAGAGAGAGAGAGAGAGAGAGAGAGAGAGAGAGAGAGAGAGAGAGAGAGAGAGAGAGAGAAATGTCAAGATGAAAGTTCCTGGTTCAAGCAAGGGAAGCTCCTTTCCTAGCTGCAAGACCTGTGTCAAAGTTGTCTGGCAGAATGAACGGAATCTTCTTGTTAAATGGCTGGACCAAGAAAAGGCTATATTTGCTTGACACTTCTATCACTCAATAAAGGTTCAAGCTTGCAGGAAATAAATCTCTAAAACTTCATCGGTGGTTGACCCTCGCGGGCCGCGGGGGCGTTGACCCCCGGAACCCTCTCCAGGTATTATCACGAAATCTACCTTGGATTCAGTAACTACTTCACCTTCTAAGGTTTGCTTCCAACAGAGCAGAAAATACAATGTATATTTTCTTCAGGAATCATAATTTCTTAAGAAACCCTACCACAAACACAAATTTTCAGGAAGATGGCATCTTTTTTCATCACAGAGAGTGGGCGACGAGGGAGAAAGAGGTTGTTTTAAGTTTCTTGCATTTCAAACTTTTCTTCTGGAGCAGAGCATCAAAAATTGTGGAAATCTCAGTGAAGGCAGCGTCTTGTGAGTGGTGGAGCGGTGTGGAGCAGTGTGGAGCGGTGTGCAGCAGTGTGGAGCGGTGTGGAGCAGTGTGGAGCAGTGTGGAGCAGAATGGAGCGGTGTGGAGCAGAATGGAGCGGTGTGGAGCAGAATGGAGTGGTGTGGAGAAGTGTGGAGCGGTTTGGAGCAGTGAGCAGCGGTGTGGAGCAGTGTGGAGCAGTGTGGAGCGGCCTCCACCCCTCTACACTGCACTGAAAAAAGTTGTCAAAAAATGTTTTAGGAAAAACAGGAAATAAGCCTCGGAAAAACTGAGCTGATCCATAACATAAAACACACATCATGGACACACATCATGGACACACATCATGGACACACATCATGGACACACATAAAACACACATCATGGACACACAATCATTATTGTTTCACCATTTGCGTCTTAGTTTGATTAAAGACGTACTAATATTCATAACTGTCTAACAGTACGGTGCCCCGTGGCTTGGTGGCAAAAGCTCTGGCTTCACACGGTGAGACTCCGGGTTCGATTCCTGGCGAAGGGTTGGAAACATTGGACGTATTTCCTTACACCGGTTTCTATGTTCACTCATCAGTAAAATAGGTACCTTTGTGTTAGTGGACTGGTGTGGGTCGCATCCTGGGATAAAACTGACCTAATTTGCCAGAAATGCTCTGCATAACAAGCGGCTTTCTATATAGTAGTATGTCATTGATGTCAGCTAGGACTGTATACCTTGTACATGTACTTGTAGTAAATAAAAATATTATTATTATTATTATTATTATTATTATTATTATTATTATTATTATTATTATTATTAGTGTCTGGAGAATTATACACTCTTTGAGTAAGCGTATCGCGTCCAGCGTTCACTCTCCCGCTTACTCCGTTGTTGGATTATCATAGTTGTTTTGCTTGCTATGGGCGTAGAACTGTGACTGTGAACTTATAAAGTACATCTCTCCAGCGCTTGAAACTAATCTAGAAAAAAAAATAGTACAAAGTGGGCCATACTTACGAGGGGGAACTCGTAGGCCTAAGTGTCATGTGCAAATAAATAACATAATATCTATATCTGTGTGAGGAAAGAAAGTCTCCCTGATAATAGGGTGTAATACACAGTGGTATAGTGTATATCACAGTGGTTCATGGTGTGTACATAAGATACCAAAAGAATTGTATGAGAAATAAAAAGGAAAGTGATAGGCAGAGATAACTGGTGTTGCAAACGGTTGCCAGGAGTCGCCAGGATTATATCACGCGAGAAGGTTCCTTTAAATAATCTCCCTCAAACTATTAGTTCTCTACGGATAGTTTCAGTCATACAATAAAGTAAATTTTTATGAAAATACGAAAAAGGTGTACAAATCTTTTGGAAATACAAAAACTGTTCAGAAAAAACTAGAAATTTCTTTCTTGTGGAAATACGAACATACAGTTACTTGTGTAAATACGTATAAATTGTAGCGTTAGCAGAGGCCACAATATACACAACAGAAAGTCAATACTCTTCTAGTAAACTTTCTTCACCGGTCGCTATACATTTGGTAACAGCAGTGATACCATAGTAATTAGTGTGGTCGAGTTAGAAAAAAGTCTAGAAAAGTTTATTACAGTGATAAAAGAAGACCCAAAATCTCAAGCTGTTCATCATCACGTATAAGTTGCCAGAGATCACCACATTATATATATATATGTCGTGCCGATTAGGTAAAACTGGTCAATTAGCAAGAACTCATTTAAAATTAAGTCCTTTCTAAAATTTTCTCTTATACGTTTAAAGATATATTTTTTTCATTTATGTTAATATAAAAATTTATAATTTTGTTCCAAGAGAAACTTTGAAAACCTACCTAACCTTATTACAACAAGCGCAATTTAATTTAGCCTAACCCAACTAAATATATTTTAGATACGTTAACATTAATTTAATAATAAACAAACACAATGAAATATATTTTTTTCGTTAGGTTCAGAATGATTTTTGCGAAATTATTGCATACACAAATGTACACAAATGTATATTCGTTTCTGGCTCTTTGGATCATCTTATTTTCCTGGGTCCATTGTCGTCTTCACTTTTTTAATGCTCTAGTGCACTTAACTTTGGCCTTTCTACACCTTCAGAAACTAAAGGTTCGTTTTGGTCTTTCCATTGGTTCTGTTGTCCTTGGATATGAACTTCTCTGCCTCCCTGCCTTGTTCGTTCATCCTCTTCTCTTTCTCTGATAGTATCACTAACATGTTTATGCATTAGCTTTCCCAGTACTGCTTCCATCATCTTAGCTCTCCACTATTCTGGTCCCCCATGTGGCTCCAGGTTTTCCTAGTCAGTCTCATTGTGATTGAAATCACTTACAACTAGTAACTTCGCCTTTCCCATATGGGCCCTTCTGTCTACCTCAACTAGTGTGTCCAACATTCCTCGGTTGCTCTCATCATACTCTTGCCTTGGCTCCCTGCTATTGTGTGGTAGGTTGTACCTCACTGCAGTCACCACCTTAGAACCCCCCAGTTTGAAGTGTTCCTACTATGCAGTCCCTTGGTTCCCTTCTGCCGATTCTTTCCAACTCTTCAAAACTCCATTGGTTTTTGATGAGCAGTGCAACTCCCCTCCTTTCCCTCTGTTCCCTCTATCTTTCCTCAGGATCTGATATCCAGTTGGAAAGATTGTGCCTGTTTTCATCCCCTTGAACTTTGTTTCCATGAGTGCTATGATATCTGGGAATGCTTCCATGATTCTTTCGTATCACTCCTCACACTTATTTGTTATCCCATCTGTGTTGGTGTAGAACGCTTTCAGCTTTTTTTTCAATACAGGGAGGTTTGTTTGGGCTGGGGGAGTGGAAGACCTGGTAGGATACTATGGCAGGATGCTGTGAAGGTGAGGTTTGTACTTAGGGGAGCTGTGAATGCGGAGTGTAGTTTATTTGTGGTTATTAGTTGCAGTGTAGGGTAAGTGTTAAGGGTGTTCAATGGGAGCAGGTGTTTGTGTTTGCTGGTTTTCCCGGGTCTGGGCTTCCCTGCCTCTCCCTAGCCTTGTCTCTCTTTCCTGCCACTTGCATCTTTGTACCCTCTTTCTCAGCTTCTTTCATTCTTTTTGTGTCCTCTCATGGATGATTTACACTTGCTGGTATTTTGATGAGTCCTTTGGCCGTAGTTTCTGCTGCAGGGTCTTGTTTTGCCCTGTTTCTGTCTTGAAAATCAGTTGAACTGGATGATTATTTTCCCATCAAGTATCCCCCTATTCACTAGAAATTTGTCAGCTCGATTACGTCCTCCTCTCCTGTGTGCTTGATGATATTTTTCATCACTCCCCCCTACCCCTGTCGTATTTCCTCATATGTCATCCCAGAAGCCCATGAATAAAAATTGACATCTCCATCTCCTCTTCACATTAAATTTTCCCTCTATGTCTCTGGGTCTGATTTAAGCACCTCCATTGCTGCTTCCCTTATCATTTCCTAGATCTCCCACTGGACTGTCATTGCCTCTGCAGGGAACCTATCCACTTCCCTTCCTTCAGCCCTCTTCTAACTGCTGTTCTTGTTCCCAGTAGCATGTCTTTTTCACTCCTCAACATTTCCTGGACTGATTGCTGATGTTCCTACTCCTGATGTCATACACTTCTGTTCTTCAGCTCTATATCCCTCTTCACCATTTTCAGTTCCTCTTTTATGCTCTGTATCCTAGCCTCTGCAGCATTGGCTTGTAGGTCCCACTTCTTGTTATTTGAGTATATATGTATGTATGTATGTATGTATGTATGTATGTATGTATGTATGTATGTATGTATGTATGCATGCATGTATGTATGTATGCATGCAAGCATATATGTATGTACTCACCTATATGTGGTTGCAGGGGTATGTAAAATTTATTTATATTTATGTGTTTCAGCATACATGAGCATATGTGACCATCATCAAAACAACTAAGTCGCCGCCACCGCCGCCGCTACCACCACCACCGCTATCACCACCACTGCCACCCCCACCACCAAAACCTCCATTACCACCACCATCACCAACACTTCCACTAACACTACCACCATCAGCAGCACACCTCCACCGCCAGTATCACCACCATCCTCAAAACCACAAATCACCACTAATACCATCATCTGCAAGTGCATATTTGTGAATCTATAAGCCATAACAACATCAATCAGTGTGTCGGGAAAACTTGTAATAGAGAAGTCGAAGCTTTGTGTACTGACCCTCATGGACATCAATTTCGGGAAAAAAGTGTAGTAATTATAATTTATCAGGAAGCACCTGCACATGTCAACTGTGGAGAAAATTCTCCAAAGGAGGGGGGTATGCGCCCTTACTACCCTTGTTAAGGGCCCCTCACCCTTTCCTCCCTTAGGAAGGGGCCAGACGAGGCGAGTCTGGGTGCATAAACAAAATAACTCAGACCAGATGTACTGACCACAGTGTGTCACGTGGTCTGACCAAGTAGCAGCGCGTGTGTATGTGACTTAATAGACATTTGAGATAAATGTAACTCTTTGCCGTAACAGGAAGATTACAGTAAACTGTTGTATTAGTTTCTACACTTGAACATTGCAATCATGTGTTCCAGGGCTCTAAATATTTAGAGAACACAAACATTTTATTGCCACTTGTAGCAACATGTAGCAATTGTTGAAATGGTGCTGACATCAGCATGCCAAGCCCCGTGGCGCCACGAGGCACCACGAGGCGATCAGATTGAATACGGGCTTTGTAGAGGTCATACGACGTGAGGGGTCAGGCAGCGCGAGGCGACGTAATTCAACAAAGACATTATTCTAATTTAATCTCCACTAACGTTGGGAAATAAGATAAGAACTCTGTTCCAGCGCGTTTAGTGAATAACATCAACATTGCAGTATATTCAGAAGTGTGCGCAGCTTCTCACTGCAAAAAGACAAACGTAGAGACAATCGCAAGTGAACTCCATCGAAACAAGACGGTGACACATCAGCGGCATTCTACAATCAAGACAGCATTTCCGCCGTATATGGTGGAGCCAACACCATCGCTCACGTTACAAGAGCAAGGTATGTTTTTATGTTCTTGCCAAGGCAGGGGACTGCGCAGTTCTTGTATTTCAAGAACATCAAAATTTACCTATTGATGGCGGTTATGCGTGGACTTTTAAGTCCAAACAAGTGAGTAAGCCGCCTTTCAGTCCATTTAAGACTGAAATATGGGCATATGCTCCTTTGGGGCAATAATTAAACTCACTTGATGTTTACCTTACAGCCCTGTGGAGAATGAGGCCATAGATGGATCCCCTGAGAAGAAGTTGGGGATGGCTGCGACTTCTGTGAATGTGTATAGTATAAACAGTTTATATATACACAGTGTTTATAATGTTTATAGACACAAATTAAGAGAAGAAACTGTGTATTATGTTTGTCTCTTATATAATATAGGAAGTGATATTAAGTTTAAACTTTCATATTAATTAACATTGTAACAGTGACATATCTTCTTTCTTTCAACACGTCGGCCGTTTCCCACCGAAGCAGGGTGGCCCAAAAAAAACGAAGTTTCTCCTTTTACATTTAGTAATATATACAGGAGAAGGGTTACTAGCCCCTTGCACCCGGCATTTTAGTCGCCTCTTACGACACGCATGGCTTACAGAGGAAGAATTCTGTTCCACTTACCCATGGAGATAAGAGGAAATAAGAACAAGAGCTAGTAAGAAAATAGAAGAAAACCCAGAGGGGTGTGTGTATATACATATGCTTGTACATGAATGTGTAGTATGACCTAAGTGTAAGTAGAAGTAACAAGACATACCTGAAATCTTGCATGTTTATGAGACAGAAAAAAGACACCAGCAATCCTACCATCATGTAAAACAAATACAGGCTTTCGTTTCACACCCACTTGGCAGAACGGTAGTACCTCCCTGGGCGGTTGCTGTCTACCAACCTACTACCTAGACAGTGACATATGTATGTATATAAACATTGAATATATATGTGTAATGTATATACAGTAATATAATGTGTGAAGTGACGTCAGTGCTGAGACTCAGTTTAGCTGAGACAACAGTTCAGGACATAAACAAAACTTTGTGTTGGTTCATCCATATGTACTCTGCACCTCAAGGCCACTGACCTTGAGAGACACGGTTAGTGGGTCAGCAGTGTGCTGACGCAGTCAAAACAAACTCAGCTGGAGTTTTTAAACACTCTAAGTGTGCTGTTAGTCATTATACTAGCAAAATGTCATCATTAACCACAAAATTCAAAACGTTACAGACGAAAATTACTCAATTGGAGGAATTAATTTCAGTCTGTATAGGTTTAACCCAAGACACAAATATAGACTATGATCAGTTGGAAATTAAATCTCAATTCATTAATAAACGTCTGGAAATCATTAATTCAGGCTACGAGATTTACGAAAAGGAATTTCTAGATACCAACCCGTCAGAGGAAGAAATTAAAAGTGTCTTGGATGCCTTTAGTGAACAACAATTAAGGTGGACAGGAATACAGGCTATCTGCCACAAAACTTTGTCACAGAAACCTACTGTAATCAGTGGTCAGACACCTGTCCCAACACCTGTCACACCTGCCACATCTGGTGTAGGCTTACTGAGTCTTCCCAAATTGGCTATGCCTATTTTTGAAGGTAATGATTATGAAGAGTTCATTAGTGGGTTTAATTCTTTAGTGAATTCACGTACTGACATAGATGAGATAGCTAAGTTCAATTATCTCAGATATCTCGTGAAAGGTGAACCCTATGAACTGATTAAATCATTTCCGGTGGTCAAAGGCAATTATGCTCTAGCCTTACGTGTCTTAGCAGATAATTATCTTGATGCTGACAAAGACAGGGTTAGACATGCAGTCTTAATATCAAGCTTGAAACCACCCAAACATTGTCTTTCAGACTTACAGTCATTTAGAATCACATTAGACAATAGTCTCAGAACTCTAGGAGTTAAATATGATCTAAGGCAATGTGATTGGTTTATCAGTGGTATTATACAAGATAAACTGTCAACACAAACCATTGAACGTTTAAATATTATGTTCAATAAACGCTATTTCACTTGTGAAGAAATTAGCAATGGGTTACAAACAATAGTCTCATGCATGCAAGCAACGAGACAAGATGAGAAATCCACCAATCCTGTTGTGGATAATAAACCTTCAACTCAGTACAAAAAGAGTGTACCTACTCCCACTAAACCACATAATGGGAAATCCCATGTAGGCACTTATCAAGCTGTGAACACAACAGACAGTAAACAGACTGTCACACATAAACGTACTCCAAAATGTGTACTTTGTGATGGAACACATTGGGCACAGTATTGCATTCAATACACAACAATGGAGGCACGGAAACAACGTGCTCAACAGCTGAAAAGGTGCACTAAGTGTTTAGGTGAACACAAGGGAGGTAAATGCTCACTGAAGAAGTGTTTTAAATGCAAGGGTATGCATCACACAGCATTATGCCCAAGCACTTATGCTGAACAACTGACTTCCACAGAGTCAGGAAGTCAACAAACAACAACATTAAATGTGAGAGATAAGTCTAAATCGACTGCTCTCCCAATAGCTCGAGTAGAGTTATCCAATAAATTACACAAAACCAATATAATAACATTATTTGATCAAGGCTCACAAAGGTCTTTTATAAGACGAACAGTGTTGCAAAAACTGAATAAGCAACCCCATGCCAAAATACAGTTAGAAATAGCTGGATTTTTCCAAAGTTCTGGTAAGCAGAAATATGACCTAGCCAGATTCACTGTTGGTCTAGGAAACAGGAAAAAGACAGTAGAAGCTGTGGTAGTCGATGATTTGCCTAAGTCAGTGCAGATCCGGGGATTAAGAGATACAGTTGCAGCACTGAAGACAGCCAAGGTCAAGTTAGCCTGTCCTGACATACAGACGGACACAATTAGTCCAATTGATTTAATCATTGGAAGTGATTACTTTCACTGTTTTGTGAAAATATAGTAAGTAAACATGATGTTCACTTGCTGAAAACAGCTGGGGGCCATATGATATGTGGTCCAATTCCCTCTCAAAGCGGGAAAGACGCTGAAATTGATTCAGTAGAAAATGTACTAGTTACAAGAATAACTGCTGATCATGTACCACAGCAAAACTTATCATTACTGGAAGAAATGAATGAGCCAGTTGATAAGTTGTGGGATTTAGATGCGATAGGTTTAGATGTAAATAAACCAAGCCCACAGAAGTCTGAGACTTATAACCAATATTTGGACACTGTCAAATATGAAGATGGACAGTATTGGGTTAGGTTACCATGGAAATTAAATCCACCACATCTACCTAGCAATTATCGCATGGCTTTCGGACAAATGAAAGCACAAATACATGAGCTCAGGTTAGAATCCAGAGCTGCTGACTGTCTATGATAATATCATACAAGAACAGTTAGACAATAAATTCATTGAGGAAATAGTCGAAGATAAGTTGAAGAAAATGCTCATTATCTACCGCCCACGGAGTCAGGAAAATTACTGAAACCACTCCACTACGTGTTGTATACAATTGCAGCGCACGTGCAAATAAAGATGTAGCAAGCCTTAATGACTGTCTGATGACCGGACCCTCACTAACTGAGAAGCTTGGAGAAGTGCTTATGAAATTTCGCACAAATCCATATGCCTACATGGCTGATATTTCCAAAGCTTTCTTAAGAGTAGGAATACAAGAAATAGATAGAGATTATACTCGTTTCTTGTGGCCAGAAAATCCACATGATCCTCAAAGTCCTGTGAAAACTTATCGTTCCAAGTCAGTATTATTTGGTGCAACATCCTCTCCATTCTTACTAGAAGCTACTCTTAATACACATTTGAAGAAATCTGAAAGTCCCTTCAAAGAAATCTTAAAGAAAAGTTTCTATGTGGACAATCTTCAAGGTACTGTGAATAAAGAGGAGGATTTGAAATCCTTATACAGAGAAGCTAACAAGGAGATGAAAGAAGCAAATATGCCTCTAAGGATGTGGAATACTAATTCAAATGAATTAAGGGCACTTATCAAAGAAGATTCCCCTGAAGCTGAAATTCCTGAATGCAACAACATGCTTGGACTTAATTGGAACACACAGGAAGACACTTTGAGTCTCAAAAGGATAACCAATAAATCAAGCAGTACACTCACTAAACGTAGTTTACTGTCAGAGGTATCACAATGTTTTGATCCTCTAGGACTCGTCTCACCAATTACCATAAAAGGTAAATTGCTTGTGCAAGATGCATGGAAGCTCAAAATAGGCTGGGATGAGAACTTGCCTCTAGAAATGAGTCAAGAATGGGATGAAATATCCAAGGAGTTTAAACAACTTCATCAAATTAAATTTCCCAGACAAATAGGTCAAGAGAGAAACAAGTACACATTACATGTGTTCTGTGATGCGTCAACCAGAGGTTATGGCGCTGTAGCTTACATGAGTAACGCTGAAGGAAGTACTTTAATTACTTCAAAGGCCAGGGTTGCACCTTTGAGAGTCAGAACAGTACCACAATTGGAACTGACAGCACTCTATGTAGGTACAAAATTAGCTGTCTATCTCAACAAAGTACTTGATCATCTCACTATTGAAAAAACTGTGATCTGGAGTGACAATGAAGCAGTTCTCCAGTGGTTAAGAAATAATAAGAGTAAGTTGGTCTATGTACAGAATAGAGTAGCAGAAATAAGAGAGATGCAGAGACTATCTCTTTATCCACATCTCTACACAAGAGAATCCAGCTGACATGTTGTCACGTGGTGTCCCACTCAAGAACTTTGTGGATAATAAATTATGGCTCCACGGACCTAACTGGCTCTCTAGTGAAAATAACTGGCCACAGCAAAAAGGTTACATTATGCCAGAAGAAACAGTCTGTTTCAACACAGCAGAAATAATGTTTAAATACTGCAGACACAAAATAAATAGTCATTGATGGATCTAAATACTCATCTTTGGGTAAACTCTTAAGAGTTACAGCTCTTGTCTTTAAATTCATTAAAGTTATAAAACCTAATCATGAATTACTTGAACCCATTAAATACTGGATAAAGTTAATACAGAAAGACGTTTTCTCTACAGAGTATAGATTTCTGGAAACTCAGGATAAATCACCAAAGAAACCTGATATGATTAATTCTTTAGGACTTTATCTCGACTCAGAAAAGATTATAAGATGTCGAGGAAGAATTCATAATAATGTTAAGCGATGAGTAGTTTACTTTCGTAAAACTTTCGCTGCCCCACAGTGTGGAGAAAATTCTCCAAAGGAGGGGGGGTATGCGCCCTTACTACCCTTGTTAAGGGCCCTCACCCTTTCCGCCCTTAGGAAGGGGCCAGACGAGGCGAGTCTGGGTGCATAAACAAATTAACACAGACCAGATGTACTGACCACAGTGTGTCACGTGGTCTGACCAAGTAACAGCGAGTGTGTATGTGACTTAATAGTCATTTGAGATATATGTAACTCTTTGCCGTAACAGGAAGATTACAGTAAACTGTTGTATTAGTTTCTACACATGGAAATTATAATCATGTGTTCCAGTGATTGAAATTTAGAGAACACAAACATTTTAATTGCCACTTGTAGCAATTGTTGAAATTGTGCTGATCTCAGCGATCAAGCCCCACGAGGCACCACGAGACTGCAAGAGGCACCACGAGGCGGTCAGATTGAATATGGGCTCCGAAGAGGTCATACGACACGAGGGGTCATATGGCGCGAGGCGACGTAACTCAACAAAGACATTAGTTGTACGCGTCCGTTATTCTAATTTAATCTCCACTAACGTCGGGAAATAAGATAAGAACTCTGTTCCAGCGCGTTTAGTGAATAAAATCGCAGTATATTCAGAAGTGTGCGCAACTTCTTACTGCAAGACAAACGTAGAGACAATCGCAAGTGTACTCCATCGAAACAAGACGGTGACTCATCAGCGGCGTTCTACAATCAAGACAGCATTTCCGCCGTATATGGTGGAGCCAACACCATCGCTCACGTTACAAGAGCAAGGCATGTTTTTATGTTCTTGTCAGGCAGGGGACTGCGCAGTTCTTGAATGTCAAGAGCATCAAAATTTACCTATTGATGGCGGTTATGCGTGGACTTTTAAGTCCAAATAAGTGAGTAAACCGCCTTTCAGTCCATTTAAGACTGAAATATGGGCATATGCTCCTTTGGGGCAATAATTATACTCACTTGATGTTTACCTTACAGCCCTGTGGAGAATGAGGCCATAGATGGATCCCCTGAGAAGGTGTTGGGGACGGCTGCGACATCTTGGATTCATCAATAAGCTAAGTAGCAAGCTTTACACTTACAGTACATTATCGTAGGAGCACATTACTCCACAGTAAGTATTGATCACAAAAAAAAAAAATTAGGATAAAAACAATCAAAAAAATAATCTTAACATTTTGATAAGAAAATTTTTTTTTTTAATATTTTGCGACAACAGGAGAGCACTCAGGATTGGGGGTTGCGACAGTCAAAGGGTTAAAGTTCTAGCACGTAAAAGAGACCGTGAAAAACACGAAAAAACATGGAGCAAGGCGGACACGGCGGATTTCAGGCGGACACGGCAACTTTTATAGTTAATCTTTAAAAAATGTATTTTTTCCTAATATTTTTGGATGTCTGAAACGGATTAATTGGATTTACATTAATTCTTATGGGAAATATTATTTTGGTTTTAGGCCTTTTCGGCCGATAACCGAGGGTCCACTGTACCTCCCTGGGCGGTTGCTGTCTACCAACCTACTACCTATAACTGCATTATATGTACAGTTTAATTTACGAGCTAAACTCGTTCCGTGACCAAGCTCGTAACTCAAATTTGCTCGTAGTATATCAAATCAATTTTCCTCAATGAAATTAATTGAAATGCCATTAATCCGTTCCAGCCCCCCAAAAACAACCCAAATTTTTTTGTTACGGGTTTTTAAATAAAAAATGTATTTATAAATAAGAAACGATTTTTGCATTTTTCGCCAGGTCCCAGCAATGTTTTTAGAAATGCTGGAGTATATATGAAGCTCCTTGAAGCACAGTGTAAGATGAGTGTCTCCACTGCTGACAGTGCAGCAGTGGAGTGATAATCGTGCACTGCCGTGGCTTTATTTTTCATTGTTACACATAAACATGTCTATCTGTTTGTTTCTATCTGTCTATTTGTCTGTCTAGCTCTGGCTCTGCTGATCTGTCTTTCTGTCTGCCTGTGTTTCTGTCTTCGTGTCTCTCTACTTGTCTCTCTGTCTCAGAGAGAGAGCCGCTTATTAACCAACAGGTATTACACACGATGCAGAGTCGTCACCTCTGATTCCTGAACAAGTGAAAATGTGTATTACTTACCAGTCATGCTTATTATGCCTTATATTTACAAGCATAGTATAGCACTTTGTCTGGATTTTTTGGGTTATCCTAGGTAATTTACACTATGTATAACTGTATTTATGTGTACCTGTGAGATAGAGACAGATAGGCAGAGACAGACAGACAGAGATAGACACACAGATAGACACAGATAGATACAGACAGAGAGAAGGAGATAGAGACAGCCAAAGCAAATCAGCCAGCCAGCCAGCCGGCAACCCAACCAGCTGGCCTGCCAAACATGTATTACACGTTCCAGAATTGTTTCTCTTTACTTAGGGCATACAGTGGAATCCCGGTTTTCGTCCTTAATCGGTTCCAGAAGGTTGGTCAAAATCCAAAATGGACGAAAACCGAAGTAATATTTCCCATAAGAAATATTGTAAATCCAATTAATCTGTTCCAGACACCCAAAAATATTAACAAAAAAATACATTTTATAGAGAATAACTTTAGATTAACATACAGAAAACAACGAAAAATAAATATAAATGACTAATTTTAATGGATAAATGAACATTTAAATCGTTATTACATACCTTCATTGAAGACTCTTGTTGACGTATGAAAGAAGGCGAGGAGGGGAGAGGGAGGAGAGGTTATTGTTTGGAAGGGAAATCCCCTTTCATAAGGACTTCAGGTATCAAGGCCCTCTCCGGGGTTACTTCCTTTCTTTGTCTTTTACTGGCACTAGGACCAGCTTGAGAGTCAATGTACCCCTGTTGCACAAAAAATCTGTCCAGAGAGGTCTGTTTCTGGCATCTCTTTAAGATTTGCCTAAAATGGGACAAGGCATTATCACATCCAACGCCATGGACTTTCCCAAAGACACAATACATTCCACAATAGGCATAGGGTCGTTAGGGTCAGCCTCAAACCCTTCAAAATCATTCTCGAGGACACATTCTGGCCACAATTTTCACCAAGCAGAGTTCATCGTCCTGGAAGTCACTTCCTGCCAAGGATATTGAAGTGATTCCTCCAGAACTCTCTTAGGGTCAATTCAAGTGTCTGAAGTCACTTCAAAGCCCCTTTGAAACATTGCTTTGGTGTAGAGTTTTTTGAAGTTTGAAATAACCTGCTGGTCCATGGGCTGGATGAGAGGAGTGGTGTTAGGGGGCAAGAACTTCACTGTGATGAAACTAAACTCCTCTAACAATTGGTCTTCCAAGTCTGGAGAATAAGCAGGAGCATTGTCCATTACCAGGAGGCACTTGAGTGGCAATTTATTTTCCAGGAGGTATTTCTTCACACTCGGGCCAAACACTTCATTGACCCACTCAAAGAAAATTAGCCTCGTGACCCATGCCTTATTGTTAGCCTTCCACATCACACACAATTTACTCTTGATGACATTGTTTTTCTTGAACACTCAGGGATTTTCAGAGTGATACGCCAGTAAAGGTTTCACTTTGAAATCCCCACTAGCATTACCACAGAACAAAAGAGTTAGCCTATCCTTCATAGGCTTGTGTTCTGGCAGTGCCTTTTCCTCCTGTGTGATGTAGGTCCTCGTTGGCATTTTCTTCCAAAAGAGGCCTGTTTAGTCACAAGTGAACACTTGTTGGGGAAGAAATCCTTCAGCCTCTACGTACTCCTTGAATTCATCAACGAATTCTTCAGCCGCATGTTTGTCTGAACTTGCAGCCTCTCCATGCCTTACAACACTGTGTAAGCCACTTCGCTTCTTAAATCTCTCAAACCAGCCTTTGCTGGCCTTAAATTCACTAACAGCAGCACTTGTTCCAGGCATTTTCTTTACGAGATCCACATGCAACTGCCTTGCCTTTTCACAAATTAGCCCCACCACAACAATCTCCTACTAACTGTTTTTCATTGATCCACACCAACAAAAACTTCTCCACATCTTTGACTGTTTTGTGATCTCTGTTTCATAAGCATATTTACCCCTTTTGCAACATCAGCTTCCTTGAATTCTACTTTCTTCACCAGGATGGAACTGATTGCTGATTTGGACTTGAATTCTATCGTGTTTCTCACCTTTATCAAAGGGCTGACACTAAGAACTTTCTTTGGCCCTATGGTGGTTTATTTCACATTCACACTCAATAAACAAGCACAAAAAACAATGGATTATTACGAAGTGACAGAGGCAGACTGAGTCACGTACGTGTGAGCAGCTACGTCCCAGGCGGGCGGACGCATCTGATACGGGAAATTTCCAAGTGGAGGTATGAAACCCGGGGTAAAATTTCATCCAAAAAAGTGGTCGAAATCTGAATTGTATGATATCTGCACCGGACGAAATCCAGGGTTTCACTGTATGTTACAGAACATTCTGGCAGGATGACACTACCAGTTGTATCAAAATTGAAAGGATGTTACACATTGGTTATTATCAAGGTTTTTGATATTTCCTCGGTATCTCCTGCGAGTGGTGCCGTATCTGAAGCTCACTCGTAACTCAGATTTTGGCTCGCAACTCAAAGCAAAAAATCGACCAAGCGACGGCTTGTAACTCGGAAAACTCGTAAGTTGGGGCACTCGTAAGTCAAGGTACCACTGTACTGAAATAATTGTACAAATAATTTCAGTGCATTCTTTCTTCTTTCAACACACCGACCGTATCCCACCAAGGCGGGGTGGCCCAAAAGGAAAAACAAAAGTTTCTATTTTTACATTTAGTAATGTATACTGGAGAAAGGGTTACTAGCCCCTTGCTCTCAGTATTTTAGTTGCCTCTTATGACATGCATGGCTTATGGAGGAAGAATTCTGTTCCACTTCCCCATGGAAATAAACAAGAACAAGAACTAGTAAGAAAAATAGAAGAAAACCCAGAAGAGTGTGTATATATATATATATATATATATATATATATACTTGTACATGTATGTGTAGTGTGACCTAAATGTAAGTAGAAGTAGCAAGATGTACCTGAAATCTTGCATGTTTATGAGACAGAAAAAAGACACCAGCAATCCTACCATCATGTAAAACAATTACAGGCTTTCGTTTTACACTCACTTGGCAGGATGGTAGTACCTCCCTGGGCAGTTGCTGTCCACCAACCTACTACCTATAACTGCATTATATATACGTACTGTAATAATTGTACAAATAATTTCAGTGCATTCATGAACACATATTAGACTGGCTCGTTAGACATGTATTAGACAAGTAATGTGATTAGTGTCCTCTGGAATATTGACAAAAATCAAATATTTCCAATAATTTGAGCTCAATTTCTAGCTACCTCCAGTCCTGAAACCAATCAACATCATCTATATTTCTGTAATACATTTTCAATTCTATCAATTGAAACTATAAAACCATCAGAAAATACACTGCAATGTTGCTATTTTGAACGATACACACAATCAGTGTTGTTTTTCCCATCATGCACTGCGTGGGGAAGGATTTTTTTTATATGGTGCACACTTACCACATAGACCCATTCTCTCATATCTAGGCCAAAATTTACCACTCACAGCTTATCTGAGTGAGCTGAGCTCATGACGTACTACTATGGCACAGACTCTGAAAGAGTTAATAACCCAACAAAAGGCTGCAATGCCAGACACACATCCACTCTTCAAAAGCTTGAGCTTATACAATACAATTTTATTTCTTTATACAGTAAAAATAATGTAGTTTACATATAATAAAACACTGGTAGGTACAAAAGAAAACCACTAATTATGCAACATATTTAGGGCAAACTAATCCTAATTCTTAAGTGTTACTTAAGAACTAAACATAGGCTATTAAGTAGGATTTCTTATGCAGTTAATTATAATCATATGTACAATAAGAAAGGTAACTAATGAACAAATGGTCAATTACAAAAGTATTACATTTTATTTTTTCATCAAGCCGGCTATATCCCACCGAGGTAGGGTGGCCTAAAAAGAAAAACGTAAGTTTCTCTTTTTAACTTTAGTAATGTATACAGGAAAAGGGGTTACTAGCCTCTTGCTCCCGACATGTTAATCGCCTCTTATGACACACATAGCTTACAGAGGAAGAATTCTGTTCCACTTCCCCATGGAGACAAGAGGAAATAAGCAAGAAAATAGAAGAAAACCCAGAGGGGTGTGTGTATACAGTGGACCCTCGGTTTTCGTTCACCTCCAAACTCAAACAATTATGTAAGTGTATTTTTGTAAGCGTTTTTGTAAGTGTATTTTTGTAAGAGCTTTTGTAAGTGTATTTTTGGGGGTCTAAAATGACTAATCTAATTTACATTTGCCCTTATGGGAACAAATTCCTTCGGTAACGGCACTCAAACAGCATTCTGGAAAGAATTTTCAACGAAAACCGAGGGTCCACTGTATAGTATATGCTTGTACATGTATGTGTAGTGTGACCTAAGTGTAAGTAGAAATAACAAGACGTACCTGAAATCTTGCATGTTTATGAGACAGAAAAAAGACACCAGCAATCCTACCATCACGTAAAACAATTACAGGCTTTCGTTTTACACTCACTTGGCAGGATGGTAGTACCTCCCTGGGCGGTTGCTGTCTACCTTCCTACTGCCTAGGAAAAGTATTACATATTCTTCAAAATAACTTAATGAGCTTCAGTTTTGTGGAGCGATTGAACAGAGATGGTAAAGATAAAGCAACTTACTTAGTTACAACAGAAATACAATGGAGGCAAGATATGGGAGAAGATGTGTAACCAATTACAGTGGTACCCCGACTTACGATATTTTTTCATTCCAGAATGCTGTTCAAGTGCCATTACCAAACGAATTTATCTCCATAAGAAATGATGTAAAATAGACTAGTAATTTTAGACCCCCAAAATTACACTTACAAAAGCATTTAAAAAATCAACTTACATAAAAGGGTGTGTTTGGGGACCATCGTAAGTCGGGGTACCACTGTATGTATGGGAGCTGAACGAAGACTAGAAGAAGAACAGGGACAGAACTGGATGAAAGCAGGTTTTGTTTGACACAGCATATTGCTGTCCCAGTTACATTAGGGAGATGAGGTACTTTTAATTACAAATATACAATACGAATTCTGCATTATAATGACAACAAATTATAGTATCTAACCTGGTCGGGTGTTCATAAGCATGCAGAGCCATAAGCACTTGTGTGGGTGTCACACTGCTAGAAGTGACACTGTCCTGAGTTAAGCAGTCAACCAGTTTAGACGGAAGGCCGTGACTGGTATCACTGGATGGATTCAAGAGGTTGGCTTTAGCCATTCGGTTAACGCTCGCCACAGTGGATTCTCCCTCCAGTTTGTCCAAAATATGAGACCACACCTGAGAATGAATAAATAAAATATTTACATAAAATGGAATGTTCAACAATACACAAATAACCCACACATACCTAAATAATGTACATATATTAGAGCTGATTTCCTAAACAATATCAATAAACAATATCAAACAATATCAATATCAAAGATGGTTGACACAAACCCACTACCATTATAGTATGCTCCTTGCTTAGTGACGAATTTGTTTACTGATGTGGTCTTAGGAACAGAACTCAGTCATTAAGTGAGGAGAGGTTGTACAGTATAATGCAATCCTTGTCAGTAAAGAACCGCATTATACTGCACGTGTCTCCGTTTTCCATCACGTCAGAACAGGAGGGCTCCGCTTATACAGCAGGTTAGGTTCTGAGCTACTTTAGGGCCTCACTAATACAGCAGGTTAGGTTCAGGGCTGCCGTAGGGCCTCGCTTATACAGCAGATTAGGTTCTGGGCTACTGCTGTAAAGTGAAAATCATTGTAAAGCAAATCATAGCCTTTTTTCACTTTCAAATGCATATAAAAGCCTAATAACATGTTTACAGTATCATGTATTAAGTGAGCAATAGAACTAGGCCTAAAAAATGCATATACAGTACACACATTACTTATAATAATAATAATATTTTATTTCATTGCAAGTTTACATCGAGATTTTGTAATTACAATATAGAATTGAAGTGCAAAGAGAGCCACTATCATGCCATGGCATTATGGGCAGACTTAATCACGACTTATAGACTACTTAATACTAGAGAAATTGATAATTTTGCTATAATTAAACATAGCTTATGTTTATAGCAGATAATAAGTTTACTCAAATTACAATCTGAGGATTTTACATTTTGACAGTGTTTTGTAAGATGGTTATATCAATAGTAAATATTGCAATTATATTATGGGTAAATAACACTGAGCACTGTTGAAAGTAGTTTACAGTATGAGTATTTAGTTTAGGGTTAGTAGGTGGTTTTTGAGAAGTCTTAAATTGATGTTCAGGCCAGGTTGTTTTAATATTTTCTGGTAATGAATTCCAGATTTTGAGGCCCTTTATGTGAACAGAGTTTTCACACAGGGTGATATGGACTCTGGTACATATCAAAGTGATCTGTGTCTTGTGTTATGGTCATGGGTCCTGTTAAAGTTGGTGAGGAGAATTTTGAGTGGAGAGTTTATATTTGATTGTAGAGTTCTATGTATGTAGTAGGCACAAGAATAAGTGTGAATGTTATTTACGGTGAGTAATTTTAGACTTTCAAATATTGGTGGAGTGTGCTGTCTAGAGTGGGAATTTGTTATCATTCTGACTGTAGCCTTTTGTTGGGTTATGAGTGATCTAAGGTGATTTAATGTTGTTGAACCCCATGCACAAATTCCATAGGTGAGATAAGGGTAAATGAGTGAATGATACAGAGCAAGGAGAGCTGTTTGACGCACATAGTAGCGTATCTTTGATAGTATGCCTACTGTCTTGAGATTTTCTTGGAAATTTGTTGTATGTGTGTTTGGAATTTGACGCTACTGTCAAGGTGTGAGTCTTGTGATGGGTGATCCATTAAGCATTATGTTAAGTGGGACATTTGAAGCTCTGTTTCCAAACTGAATGAAATAGGTTTTGTCAGTATTGAGAGTAAGCTTGTTAGTCGTCATCCAGGTAGATATTTTCTGTAATTCAGCATTTACTGTGTTGGTCATTATGACTGGGTTTGGGTGAGAGAAGACATATGTAGTGTCATCTGCAAATAATATGGGTTTGAGTAGTTGCGATGCATTCGGTAGGTCATTGATGTAAATGAGGAAGAGGAGTGGTCCCAGGACACTTCCTTGCAGGACACTGACTGTAATTTGTTGTGTGGAAGAGTTCGCTCCATTTGTGTACACGTATTGGCTTCTGTTACTAAGGTATGACTTTAGGTAGTTGAGTGAGTGCCCTCTTGTACCATAGTGTGCTAATTTTGTGAGCAGTAAATCATGGTCAACTGTATCAAAAGCTTTACATAAATCTATGAAGATTCCCAGTGGGACTTCTTTCAAGTGCAGTGTATATTAGCTCTAGCATGTGTATAATAGCATCATTAGTGCTTTTGTTAGTCCTGAATCCAAACTGACAGGGGTTGAGTACGTTGTGGGAGACGAGGTAGGAATAGATCTGCCTATGAATTAATTTTTCAAAGATTTTAGAGAGCAGAGGTAAGTTAGATATTGGTCTATAATTATTCAAGTCTGCTTGATCACCTCCTTTGTGCATCAGAGTGACCCTCGCTATTTTGAGAAGTGCTGCAATAATAGGTGACAGTACCTGGGAAGCTTTTTTGTACATAAAAGGTGGTAAGCTGTTTATATCTCCTGCCTTGTTTTTAAGGTTGCTGATGATGAGCGAGACTTCTATTGGGTTGGTTGGAGCTAAGAATAGTGTATTCAGATATTTGTTGGTGAGGTAGTCTGAGGGACGGGTGTTCGAGCTTGGGATCTTAATCGCTAGATTCCTTCCTATGGTGGAGAAGAAGTCATTAAGTCTGTTTGCTGTTTCAGCTGGTGGGAGTAGGGGTTCATCTGGTTTTGTTAATTTGATAGTTTTATTTTTGGATATCTTTTTATTTCCTAGAATTTCAGATATGGTTTTCCAGGTCTTTTTTATATCACCTTTTATGTTATGTAATCTGTTCTCATAATACAGTTTTTTTGACCTTCTTATCAGGCTGGTAAGGATTGAGGAGTAGCGTTTGGATTGGTCTCTGGTTATTTGACCTCTTCTGTACTGTTTTTCATATTGGTGCTTTTTGTTAATGGATTTAAGGATGCTGGGTGTTAGCCATGGACTGTTTAGTCTCTTAGCTGTGATCTGTTTAGTTTTTTTAGGGCAATGTTTGTTATAGAGGTAATTACTTTAAAATATTTTCATCCTTAGCTTATAGTGAGTGGTGAATATATTTATTGTAGGAAGTCTAAATAAATGAAGAGTAAGTATAATTGAAAACTGCTGCATTAGTGAAGCTCTGTAAAGCAAAGTGCTGTAAACCAAAGCGCTGTAAAGCGGGGCCCACCTGTAATTCATAACATTTGCCTTCATGGGCAACAGGTGTCACAAACACAAACACCCAGGTACAGTAAACCATCAAAACAGATTAACAGGGAAGATTTTCCAAATGTCCTTTAAATTAGAATAGTGTTAAAAATTGGAAAAAAGCCCTAAAGCGCTCTACTGTACACCTAATACAGCAATGAGTACAATTTACAGATGCACTGAAATAAACATTGACAACAAATGAGTAAAAAGTATAACTGACTCTGTAAATTTTTGTGTTATTCCAGAAGACCATTACATCAAGGTCTGTTATATCAAATCAAGGTCTGATATATGAAGGTCTGTTATATCAAGATCTGTTATATCAAGGTCTGATATATGAAGGTCTGTTATATCAAGGTCTGTTATATGAAGGTCTATTATATCAAGGTCTATTGTATCAAGATCTGTTATATCAAGGTCTGTTATATCAAGGTCTGTTATATCAAGGTCTGTTATATCAAGGTCTGTTATATCAAGGTCTGTTATATCAAGGTCTGTTATATCAAGGTCTGTTATATCAAGGTCTGTTATATCAAGGTCTGTTATATCAAGGTCTGTTATATCAAGGTCTGTTATATCAAGGTCTGTTATATCGAAGTCTGTTATATATGTGGTAAAATTTACTGTACGTATTGACTGCTAGATAAACATGGGAATAAGATCTAACAAGACTCACTCAAACATCTTCACTTACCTGTGATTGAACTCAAGAGCCTTTGCTTGTGAGCTGAACGTGGAACTACACTACTCTATCAGCCACTCAGTTTCCCACTACTAGAGCTAAAAAACCGAACTGTAAAAACAAATGAATCACAAGAAAGAAAATTATCGTACCTCTGGAGATTTGAGACTCTGCGAGGGTACGTCATCCACCGTGAGGCTGCCGTACATCTCGTGTAATTTATTCACCTTGTTGATAACCTGCGCCACATCCCACGAATTGTCACCTTCCTGGGGGTAATTATTATTATTACTACTGTTAACCCTTAAACTGTCCACACGTAGATATATGCTGACTCGCGTACTGCTCCGAACGTAGATCTACGTTTCTTTTTAAATGCTTTTAACCTTGCCACGATAAGCCTGAGTTGCCTAGACATTAGAGAATGGGTCTGTGCACTCAGTGTGCGCAGTATTACAAAATTTGGGGATGAAAAAAAAATGCGCTCTTCATTTTAGACAAAAAGAACAATTTAATTTTTTTCTCAAATTATTCAGTGCGCTACGCGCGTCAAAGTAGATCTACGTGTGGACAGTTTAAGGGTTAATTATTATTATTATTATTACTGTTAATTATTATTACTACTACTATTATTTTTTTTTTTTCAAAGAATGGGCTGTCTCTCACTTATGCAGGGGTAACCTAAAATGAAAAACAATTGATTTTCTTTTTACATGTAGCAATTTATACAGAAGGGATTTAATATTTTTTTTAAGCGTCTTGAGGCTTGAACCAATGATCCCCTGACCAGGAAGATGTGAGTTCATTTGCCTGACTATATATTATTATCATTACAGTGGAACCCTGGATTTCATACTTAATTCATTCCAGAAGGTCGATCTAAATCCGAAACGTACGAAAACCGAAGTAATATTTCCCATAAGAAATAATGTAAATACAATTAATCCGTTCCAGAAACCCAAAAATATTAACAAAAAATACATTTTTTAAAGAATAACTATAGTTTTACATAGAGAAAACATTGAGAAATAAATATAAAGCACTAATGAAATGGATAAATGAACATTTAAATCATTATTACATACCTTTATTGAAGACTCTTGTTGGCGTATGGAAGAAGGCGAGGAGGGGAGGGAGAGGAGAGCTTATTGTTTGGAAGGGGCATTCCCCTCCATAAGGACTTCAAGTATCAAAGCCCTATCCGGGGTTACTTCCCATCTTTGTCTTTTAGTGGCACTGGACCCCTGTCGCACTAAAAATCTGTCCAGAGAGCTCTGTTTCCGGTGTCTCTTTAAGATTTGCCTAAAATGGGACAAGGAATTGTCACTGAACATGTTGCAGATACGGCTTGTATCAGCTTGGTCAGGGTGATACAAGCCGTATCTGCAACATGTTTGCACCTCATTCCACTTTGCACAAATGTCCATAATCACTGAAGGCACCTTCTCCCCTATCATGTTTCTCACCTTCTTTACCAAAGGGCTGGCACTAGGAACTTTCTTTGGGCCTATGGTGGCTTATTTCGCAGTCGCACTCAATAGCTAAGCCCAAAAACAATGGATTATTACGAAATGTTTCAGATGAACACGCGAAGTAATGCTCACTCGACCAGCGACAGAGCCTGACTGAGACACGTAGGCATGAGTGTCGGCATCCTGGGCAGGTGGATGCATCTGATATGTACGATTTCCAGGTGGAGGTACAAAATTCTGACAAAAATTTCGCACAAAAAAGTGGTCTAAATCCGAAACGTACAATATTCGGTGCATACGAAATCCAGAGTTCCACTGTATTATTATTATTATTATTATTATTATTATTATTATTATTATTATTATTATTATTATTATTTCCTGTATATATTACTAAATTTAAAAGAGAAACTTTCGTTGTTTCTTTTGGGCCACTATGCCTCGGTGGAATATAGCCGGTTTGTTGAAAGATAAAGATTATTATTATTATTATTATTTTTAACACATTAGCCATATCCCATTGAGGAAGAGTGACCTAAAAAGAAAAACAAAATTTTTCCTTTTTAAATTTAGTAATTAATACAGGAGAAGGGGTTACTAGCCCCTTGCTCCCGACATTTTAGTCGTCTCTTATGACACGCATGACTTACAGAGGAAGAATTCTTTTCCACTTCCCCATCGATATAAGAGGAAATAAAGAAGAACAAGAACTATTAAGAAAATAGAAGAAAACCCAGATGGGTGTGTACAGTGGTCCCTCGGTTTTCGTGCATCTCCAAACTCGAACATTTATGTAAGTGTATTTTCGTAAGTGCTGTTGCAAGTGTATTTTTGGGCGTCTGAAATAGACTAACCTACATGACATTATTTCTTAAGGAAGTAAATTCGTTCGGTAATGGCACTTGAGCCGCATTCTGGAACGAATTTTCAGCGAAAACCGAGGGACCACTGTATATCCCTTAAACTGTCCAAATGTAGATCTATGTTTTAACTGCCAGCACTTCAAATATTTAAAAAAAAAATTATATTAAAATAGGGCAATTTTATGGGTGTAACAAGACCAAAAAAATTTTTTAGAGTCAGTACTTGCCAAGATATAAGGCCGCAGAGTTGGTGCTGGATGCTCACCTGATGGCAACATGGAGTCCTGCCACTTGCAGAAGTGTTGCTGATATACCTTTTTCTCTTGTTTTCATTTTAATTTATACAATTTTTATGTTCAGATAATTACAATTAACAGTAGTGCTTGTGATTTCATAGCCAATCTTTTGTTCTGACACTAACATTAGGTACTGAAATAGTATTCAAACAGTCACAAACACACTGACAGGTGAACATTTTCACCTGCCTTGGTCATTGGTCATTTACTATTGTCTAGAAATATACACAAAGTATTTATAAGTCCCAGCAATGTTTTAGACACGCTGGAGTATATATGAAACTCCTTGAAGCATGGTGTTAGATGATTGTCACCACTGCTGACAGTGCAGCAGTGGAGTGACACTTGATGATTGTGCACTGCTCTAGGGAACCCTGACTATTTTTTTTCACTGTTACACATAAACATATCTATCTGTCTGCATGAATGTCTCTGTCTGCCTGTGTCTCTGTCTTCCTATCTGCTTGTCTTTCTGTCTCAGAGAGCCACTCACGAGCCAGCAGGTTTACACATGATGCAGAGTCGTCACATCTGATTCCTGATCAAGTGAAAATGCGTATTACTTGCCAATCATGCTTATTATGTCTTATGTCTACAAGCACAGTATAGCACTTTGTCTGCATTTTTTGGGTTATCCTAGGTAATTTACACTATCTATGATAACTGTACTTATGTGTACCTGTGAGATAGAGACAGTGATAGACAGATACAGATAGAGACACACACTCTTTGCTCTAGCCGGCGCTCAATTGAACTGGTGCTCCCACAAGGTACTAAGTGGTCCCAGATTTTTTAATACTGCGCACACCGAGTGTTAAAACCCATTCTATACTGACCAGGCATCTCAGGCCAAATGTGCCAAATTTGGAGGGAGGAAAAATTAAACGCTGATCTACATTTGGAGCACTAGCGGTAACAAAGCAGCTCTACGTTTGAACAGTTTAAGGGATATAGAAATAAACAAGAACAAGAACTAGTAAGAAAAATAGAAGAAAACCCAGAGGGGCATGTGTATATACTATATGTTTGTACATGCATGTGTAATGTGACGTAAGTGTAAGTAGAAGTAGGAAGATGTAAATGAAATCTTGCATGTTTATGAGACAGAAAAAAGACACCAGCAATCCTACCATCATGTAAAACAATTATAGGTTTCCATTTCACACTCATTTGGCTATTATTATTATTATTATTTTTATCATCATCATCTCACAGTTATCTCCCATCAAGGTAAGGTGATCCAAAAAAGAGGAAACAAATTCAATCATCCAATCACAAGTGACTTGCCAAAGTGTTCTGACATGACAGTTTAACCCTTTGAGGGTCTAGAGGCCAAATCTCAAGAGTGATAGCCATGGTCCAAGAATTTAAAAAAAAAAAATATTATTTTTTCTCATTAACCCTTTGACTGTCGGAGGCCCCATTCTGAAACTGTCATTCTATGTCAGAAAATTTTGGAAAAAAAAAAAAAATTATTTTTTCTTATGAAATGATAGAGAATCTTTTCCCGATTGTAATGACACCAAAAGTATGAAATTTGATTGAAAACTTACGGAATTACGGTCTCGCAAAGTTAGCGATGTCAGTGATATATACGCATCGGCGATTTTGCCGACTTTGAGCCCTATTTTAGGCCAATTCCATTGGGACAGTCGACCAAACTCATAGCTATTTCTTTAGAACTCCATTTGTTCTATCGATTGAGTACAAGAAATCACCAATTTACCGATTTCAACTCCCCAAAAAAGTGGTCAGAAAATGGCAATTTGCCAATTTCATGCAAAATAAAAAGATGTCAATTTCAAAATAGGGTCCAGAATAAACAATGCAGACATCCCTAGCACTAAAATAGGATGTTATCTGTTCATTAGTCATGTCTTTAGGCCCCTCTTACATTACTCTTGCTTTCTATTTTGAATTTTTATTCATACAAAAAATAGAAGATTTATTGTTATGCAGACTATTGCAATATTGTAAAAACTATATAAATAATATCTGTGCACTTGTGAAAGAATATTAGACTCACCAATTGATGTGTATTGGACGCATGGTGTGATTTGTTTACTTTTGAACATTGGCAAAAATCGAACATTTCCGCTACTTTGAGCTCAATTTCAAGATCGTTTACATCATGAAACTAATCAAAATCATCTCTATTCCTGTAATATGTTTCCCATTCTATCAAATGAGACCATGAAAAAGAGAATACAACCATAAATACTATACGAAAATACACCTCAAAGACGGCGTTTTAATTAAAAAAAACGGTCAAAGTTTTTTTTTTCTCATTATGTACTGCTTGCTGCAGGATTTTTTATACTGCGCACACTGACCACACAGACCCATTCTCTCACATGTGGGCCTACCAGCTTTCTCCTGCTTGATTTGAGGCCGCTAGAATTTAGGCGTATAAATCGTCCGAAACATTGGCTCGTAAGACGTATATATACGTCCGAAACAGTCAAAGGGTTAAATGGTAGAGAATCTTTTTCTGAAGGTAATAAAACAAAAAGTACAAAATTTGATAGAAAACTGTAGAAATTACATTCACGAATTTTGCTGCATCAGTGATATTTACGCATCGGCTATTTTGCCAACTTTGACTCCCATTTTAGGCCAATTACATTATTCCAGTCGACCAAATTCTTGGCTATTTCGCTATTATTACTTCTATTTTATTGATTGAGCACAAGAAATTTCCCAGTCAACTGTTTCAACTACCCAATAAAGTGATCAAAAATTGGTAATTTGGCCAATTTAACACAAAGTTTAAAATATTCCAATTTCAAAATAGGGTCCAGAATAAACAATGCAGGCATTCCTGGCACTAAACTAACATTTCCTCTGTTCATTATTAATGTCCTCCAGCTTTACAAATGAATTCCATTTTTATTTTTTATTCACATAATGAATTTTTATTCACACCAAAAACTAGAAGATTTTCTGTTACGCAATATTGTAATAATTGTATAAATAATATCAGCACATTCGTGAATGTATATTAGACCCACCAGCTGACGTGTATTAGACATGAAACATCATTTGTTTACTCTTGAACATTGGCATATATTGAACATTTCCGCTACTTTGAGCTCAATTTCAAGCTATTTTCAGTACTAAAACCAATCAAAATCACCTCTATTTCTGCAATATATCTTCCATTCTATCAAATGAGAGCAAGAAATCGCAAATACACCTGTAAAAAACATACGAAAAACACCGCAAAGTCGCTGTTTTAGTCCAAAAATACGGTCGCAGTTTTTTTTCTAATTATGCACTGTGCAGTACGTATTTGTTTTATGTGGTGCACACATACCACATAGATGTATTCTCTCATATCTAGACCTATATTTACCACTTACAGCTTATCTGAGTGAGCTGAGCTCAAGCCGTAGTTCTACGGCTTGGACCCAGGCTTCAGAGCCGTAGAACTATGGGACGGACCCTCAAAGGGTTAAATGACTCTCCGAATTGCACCTTCCCTGCCTGAAGTTTACCTGGAGGGTGTTCTAGGTGGCAACACCCCTGTGGAATTGTCTGTGATCAGGCCTTGTGGTGAAATGAGCCTGATCAACCAGGCTATTACTGCTGGCCACACCAAATCCAACGTACGAACCACAACTCAGCTGGTCAGGTACCGACTTTAGGTGCCTGTCCAGCTCCCTCTTGAAAACAACCAGGGGTCTATTGGTAATCCCCCTTATGTGTGTTGGGAGGCAGTTGAAAAGTCTTGGGCCCCTGCTTTCATTGGCGCCCCTGCTTTTCATTGGGAGACGTTGCACCGCCTGCCAAATCTTTTGCTTTCGTAGGAGTGATTTTCATGTGCAGATTAGGACTAGTCACTCTAGGATTTTCCTGGTGGAAATTATGAGGTACGTATCTTTCTTGCCTGTGTTCCAAGGAGTACAGGTCAAGGGACTTCAAACATTCCCAGTAATTGAGGTGCTTGATTGTACTTATATGTGCAGTGAAAGTTCTCTGTATACTCTCCAGATATGCAATTTCACTTGCCTTGAAAGGGGCCATTAGTGTATAGCAGTACTCCTGCCTAGAGAAAACTAGTGATTTGAAGAGAATCATCATAGTCCTGGCATCTCTAGTTTTGAAGGTCCTCATTATCCATCCTATCATTTTCCTAGCAGATGTGATAGATACATTGTTGTCATCTTTGAAAGTGAGATTCTCTGACATTATCACTCATAAGTCCTTCACATTAGTTTTTTGCTCTATTATGTGGTTGGAATTTGTTTTATACTCTGATCTACTTTTTATTTCCTCAAGTTTTCCATAGAAGAATTGAAATTTATCCTCATTGAACTTCATATTGGTCTCTGAGGCCCATTTAAAGACTTGGTTAATGTCCACTTGGAGATTTGTAGTCCTCAGTGGATGACACTGTCATGTAAATCCTGGTATCGTCAGCAAAGGACATAGTGCTATGGCTTACATCTCTATGTCAGATATGAGGATGAAGAAAAGGTTGGGAGCAAGTACTGTAACTAGTGGAACAAAGCTTTTCACTGTAGCTGCTTCTCACTTTATTCTGTTTACTATTACTCTTTGCATTCTATTATGAATACAAATACTTTATTTCTTTTATGCAGTATACAAATAATGTAGCTTACATGTAATCAAATATTGTTAGGCACAAAAGAAAGCCACTAACATGCTCTACATTTTGGGCAAACTAATCTTAATGTTTCAAGACTACTTAAGAATTAGACATAGATTCTATGTGATGAGCTCAGCTCACTCAGATAAGCTGTGAGTGGTAAATCTGGGTCTATATATGAAAGAATGGGTCTATGTGGTAAGTGTGCATCATATAAAAAAAATCCTGCAGCACACAGTGCACAACAAGGAAAAAAATGTGACCATGTTTTTGGTTTAAAACAGCGACTTTGTGGTTTTTAGGGTTGTATTCACGGTTTCTTGGTCTCATTTGACAGAATGGAGGACATATTACAGAAATAGAGATGATTTTTATTGGTTTTAGGACTTGAAATTGAACTCAGAGTAGAGGAAATATTATATTTTTGCCAATGTTCACGAGTAAACAAATCACATTATGCGTCCAATACACGTCAACTGGTGGGTCTAACATGCGTTCACGAATGTGCTGATATTATATATACAATTAATAGAATACAGTGGTCCCTCGGTTTTCGTGCATCTCCAAACTCGAACATTTATGTAAGTGTATTTTCGTAAGTGCTGTTGCAAGTGTATTTTTGGGGGTCTGAAATAGACTAACCTATGTGACATTATTTCTTAAGGAAGTAAATTCGTTCGGTAATGGCACTTGAGCAGCATTCTGGAACGAATTTTCGGCGAAAACCGAGGGACCACTGTATTGCATAACAGTAAATTTATTATTTAGTGTGAATAAAAATTCTGTGCGAATAATAAATCAAAATGGAATTCATGTGTAAAGCCTGGAAACATAACTAATGAACAGAGAAAATGTTAGTTTAGTGCCAGGAATGTCTGTATTGTTTTTTCTGGATCCTATTTTGAAATTTGAATACAGTGGACCCCCGGATTACGTCATTTTTTCATTCAAGAATGCTGTTCAAGTGCCATTACTGAACAAATTTATTCCCATAAGGAATAATGTAAATTAGATTAGTCCTTTTAGACCCCAAAAATTACACTTACAAAAGCACTTACAAAAATAAACTTACATAAAAGGGCGAGTTTGGAGACTATCGTAAACCAGGGGTCCACTGTATCTTGAAATTTGTGTGAAATTGCCAAATTACTAATTTCTGATCACTTTACTGGGTAGATGAAATAGTCGATTGGGCAGTTTCTTGTATTCAGTCAATAAAATAGAAGTGATACTAGTGAAATAGCTAAAATTTTGTCAACTGGAATAATGTAATTTGCCTAAAATATGACTCAAAGTGGGCAAAATAGCAGATGCGTAAATATCGCTGACACAGCAAAATTTGCGAGAGCATAATTTTGTCAATTTTCTATCAAATTTTGTACTTTTTGTTTTATTACCTTCAGAAAAAGATTCTCTATCATTCCATAAAAATTAATAAAAATTTGTTTTGAAAATTCTTGGACCCTGTGGACAAGTTTCAGATCAGGGGTCTGGACCCTGAAAGGGTTAAGTAGGATTTCTTAAGTGTATAAAAAAAGAGAGGTAGATAAATGAACAACAGTACAATTTTAAAAGTGTACATTAATACTTCAAAGTGATTCAATGATTTTCAGTCAAGTAGGAATTCTTAATTACTGCCTCTCCTCACTTAACAACGGAGTTCCATTCCTAAGAGCAGGTTGGTAAGCAAATTGGTTGTTAAGCAAGGAGCATGCTATACTGGTAGTGGGTTTGTGTCAACCATCTTCATACAGTGGTCCCCCGGTTAACGTTCAAAATTCATTGCAGAAGCCTGCTCAAGTGCCATTACCGAACGAATTTACTTCCTTAAGAAATAATGACATGTAGGTTAATCTATTCCAGACCCTCAAAAATGCACTTCCACAAGCCCTTACAATATTATACTTACATACTTGTACGATTTCCGGGGTGAACGTTAGCCGGGGGACCACTGTATATTTTTTTAATGTCACCTATGCACCATTTAAAACATTTCTGGTATATTTTTAAATGTTTATTCAGTAGTGTACTGTATATTGTAATAAACAGAATATGTACAGGAAATCAGCTCTAATATACATTATTTAGGTTTGCATACTGGTTGGACAGCTGGTCGTAAGTCCGAGTGGTCAGTAAATGAGCACATCGCTAGGTGAAAAGAGGCTGTACTATTTTTTTTTTTTTTAACAAACCAGCCATATCCCATTGAGGCCGGATTTACCAGGGTGACCTAAAAAGAAAAGCAAAAGTTTCTTTTTAAATTTAGTAATTTACACAGGAGAAGGGGTTACTAGCCCCTGCTCTCCACGTATGGCTTACGCAGGAAGAATTCTGTTCCACTTCTCCATAGAGATAAGAGGAACTAAAGAAGAACAAGAGCTATTAAGAAAATAGAAGAAAACCCTGTTAGGTAGGTAGGTGTAAGTAGGTAGGTGTAGGTGTAGGTAGGTAGGTAGATAGGTAGGTGTAAGTCGGTAGGTGTAGGTGAACATGTTAGTTACTAGTTGTCAAAGGCACTGTAGATAGACACTTGGCCTGTTTTGTGTGTATGTGCATGTTAGTTACCATTTTGTCCATTTTGTGTGTGTACTCACCTAATTGTGGTTGCAGGGGTCGAGACTCAGCTCCTGGCCCCGCCTCTTCGCTGTCTGCTACTGGGTCTCTGCTCTCCCTGCTCCATGAGCTTTATCATGCCTTGTCTTAAAACTATGTATGGTTCCTGCCTCCACTATATCTTTCTCTAGACTATTCCACTTCCTGACTACTCTGTGGCTGAAGAAATGCTTCCTAACATCCCTTTGACTCATCTGAGTCTTCAGCTACCAGTTGTGTCCCCTTGTTTCTGTGTTCCCTCTCTGGAACATCCTGTCACTGTCTACCTTGTCAATTCCCCACAGTATTTTGTATGTCGTTATCATGTCTCCTCTGACCCTTCTTTCCTCCAATGTTGTTAGTCCTATTTCCCTCAACCTTTCTTCATAAGACAGACCCCTGAGTTGTGGAACTAACCTTGTCGCAAACCTTTGCACTTTCTCTAGTTCCTTTACGTGCTTGACCAGGTGTGGGTTCCAGACTGGTGCTGCATATTCTAGTATGGGCCTGACGTACACGGTATACAGTGTCTTGAACGATTCCTTGTTAAGGTAACGGAACGCTAATCTTAGGTTTGCCAGTCGCCCATATGCTGCCGCAGTTATCTGGTTGATGTGTGCCTCCGGAGACGTGCTTGGCGTTATACTCACTCCAAGGTCTTTCTCCTTTGCCGAGGTTTGTAGCCTTTGCCCGCCTAGCTTGTACTCTGTCAGCGGTCTTCTTTGCCCTTCTCCGATCCTCATGACTTTGCATTTGGAGGATTGAATTCGAGAAGCCAATTGCTAGACCAGATGTCGAGCTTGTCCAGGTCTGTTTGCAGCCCTGCCTGGTCCTCTTCCGATGTGATTCTCCTCATTATTTTCACATCATCCGCGAATAGAGACACTTCTGAGTCTATCCCGTCCGTCATGTCATTTACATATACAGTGGACCCCGCTATTCGAACGGCTCGGCAGTCGAACAAATCGTCATTAGAACAAGAAAATCGATATCGTCATGCGAACAAAATATCATGATTCGAACAAGTGTGTCCATCACCTGTCCGCCCAGGCGCTTGGAGAGCCAGTCCCTCCTTGTTTACACTCGAGAGAACAATACCCTGCACGCTCATCCAGACATTTCACACTTAATTATAATTGTTTCGAGTTTGTTCATTAAGTGTGAGGCAGTGGTGAGAGGCAGTGGTGGTAGAGACAGTGGTGGTAGAGGCAGTGGTGGTAGAGGCAGTGGTGGTAGAGGCAGTGGTGGTTGGCAGTGGTGGTAGAGGCAGTGGAGGTGGAGGCAGTGGTGAGAGGTGGTGGTGAGAGGCAGTGGTGAGAGGCAGTGGAGGTAGAGGCAGTGGTGAGAGGCAGTGGTGGTAGAGGCAGTGGTGAGAGGCAGTGGTGAGAGGCAGTGGAGGTGGAGGCAGTGGTGAGAGGCAGTGGTGGTGAGAGGCAGTGGTGAGAGGCAGTGGTGGTAGAGACAGTGGTGGTAGAGGCAGTGGTGGTAGAGGCAGTGGTGGTAGAGGCAGTGGTGGTTGGCAGTGGTGGTAGAGGCAGTGGTGAGAGGCAGTGGAGGTGGAGGCAGTGGTGAGAGGTGGTGGTGAGAGGCAGTGGTGAGAGGCAGTGGAGGTAGAGGCAGTGGTGAGAGGCACTGGTGGTAGAGGCAGTGGTGAGAGGCAGTGGAGGTGGAGGCAGTGGTGAGAGGCAGTGGTGGTGAGAGGCAGTGAAGGTGGAGGCAGTGGTGAGAGGCAGTGGTGGTGAGAGGCAGTGGTGAGAGGCAGTGGAGGTTGAGGCAGTGGTGAGAGGCAGTGGTGGTAGAGGCAGTGGTGAGAGGCAGTGGTGGTAGAGGCAGTGGTGGTTGAGGCAGTGGTGAGAGGCAGTGGTGGTAGAGGCAGTGTTAGTAGAGGCAGTGGTGGTAGAGGCAGTGGTGGTAGAGGCAGTGGTGGTAGAGGCAGTGGTGAGAGGCAGTGGAGGTTGAGGCAGTGGTGAGAGGCAGTGGTGGTAGAGGCAGTGGTGAGAGGCAGTGGTGGTAGAGGCAGTGGTGGTTGAGGCAGTGGTGAGAGGCAGTGGTGGTAGAGGCAGTGTTAGTAGAGGCAGTGGTGGTAGAGGCAGTGGTGGTAGAGGCAGTGGTGGTAGAGGCAGTGGTGAGAGGCAGTGGTGAGAGGCAGTGGTGGTTGAGGTAGTGGTGAGAGGCAGTGGTGGTAGAGGCAGTGGTGGTAGAGGCAGTGGTGATAGAGGCAGTGATGAGAGGCAGTGATGAGAGGCAGTGGTGAGAGGCAGTGGTGAGAGGCAGTGGTGGTTGAGGTAGTGGTGAGAGGCAGTGGTGGTAGAGGCAGTGGTAGTAGAGGCAGTGGTGGTAGAGGCAGTGGTGGTAGAGGCAGTGGTTGAGGCGTTGGTTGAGGCAGTGGTGAGAGGCAGTGGTGGTAGAGGCAGTGGTGGTAGAGGCAGTGGTGGTAGAGGCAGTGGTGGTAGAGGCAGTGGTGGTAGAGACAGTGGTGAGTAAACAAGATTAAATGAAGGTTCGGGAGGGAGTTTTGTAAACAAACCAGTTGTTGCTGTTACCAGCCTGACACGTACGAATTCTGTTCAATCCGTGAAGCTGACAATAATGCACTTAGCATTACAAACTCCGTTTTCTCTTATACTAACACGTCTGAAGGAGGAAAGAATGGGAAGATGTTTTCACAGCTGTAGCGAGAATGCCCGCCACCACCATCCTTCCCAGCCACCACATTCGTAATGACATACATATTTTATTCATTCTAGAGTGTATATCAGGTTTTTATGTTATTTATATTGTTTATTATGTCATATTAGATGAATTGTGATAGATAAATAAGCTGTCGAGTTGATAATAGCTTCACAGTGAAGTACTATTTTGTCATGCCTCCTGACAGCAGGAACGGATTAATTGGATTTCCATTATTTCTTATGGGAAAAATTAAATCGCCACTCGAACATTTCGCGTTGAGAACTAGCTCCTGGAACGGATTAAATTCGAATAGCGGGGGTCCACTGTACCAGGAATAACACTGGTCCTAGGACTGACCCCTGCGGTACACCGCTCGTCACAGGCGCCCACTGTGATACCTCACCACGCACCATGACCCGTTGCTGTCTCCCTTTGAGGTATTCCCTGATCCATTCCAGTGCCCTTCCTGTTATACCTGCTTGTTCTTCCAACTTCTTTACTAATCTCATGTGAGGAACTGTGTCGAAGGCCTTCCTGCAGTCCAGGAAAATGCAATCAACCCACCCTTCTCTCTCCTGCCTTACCTCTGTTACTTTATCATAGAACTCCAGGAGGTTTGTTACACAGGATTTGCCTTCCCGGAATCCGTGCTGTCTGGTGTTTATTATCCTGTTCAGCTCGAGGTGTTCCACCATTCTTTACCTGATGATTTTCTCCAGGACTTTGCACACTATACATGTAAGTGACACTGGTCTATAGTTTAGTGCCTCTTTTCTGTCTCCTTTTTTAAAAATGGGGACTACGTTGGCCTTCTTCCATACCTCAGGTAGCTGCCCAGTTTCAAGGGATGTGTTGAATATTATGGTAAGTGGCACACTCAGTACCTCAGCTCCTTCCCGAAGAACCCACGGGGAGATATTGTCCGGACCCATCGCCTTTGAGGTATTGAGGTCACTGAGTAACTGCTTCACTTCCTCAGTTGTGTGTATGCCCTCTAGCACTTGGTACATCCCTTGTTGGTGACGAACCCCGTCCTGTCTACCCAGCTGCCTTCCTTCCTCCATTGTGAATACTTCCTTAAACCTCAAGTTGAGCTCCTCACATACCTCTTGATCATTACTTGTGAGTTCCCCATCTTCTCTCCTCAGCCTTATCACCTGGTCCTTGACTGTTGTCTTCCTTCTGATGTGACTGTACATCAGTTTCGGGTCGGACTTAATTTTCAATGCTGTGTGTGTTAGTTAGTTAGTTAGTTACCATTTTGTCCTAGGCACATGTCAATTAGACACTAGGCCTGTTGTATATATATGTGTGTGTGTGTAACAAAACACTTCGAAATGTTTCGGCGAGAGCTTTAGCCACCATGCCATATATATGTATGTATATATATGTGTGTGTGTGTGTGCGTGTGTGTGCGTGTGCGTGTGTGCGTGTACTCACCTAATTGTATTCACCTAATTGTGGTTGCAGGGGTCGAGACTCAGCTCCTGGCCCCGCCTCTTCGCTGTCCGCTACTGGGTCTCTGCTCTCCCTGCTCCATGAGCTTTATCATACCTCGTCTTAAAACTATGTATGGTTCCTGCCTCCACTATATCTTTCTCTAGACTATTCCACTTCCTGACTACTCTATAGCTGAAGAAATGCTTCCTAACATCCCTTTGACTCATCTGAGTCTTCAGCTTCCAGTTGTGTCCCCTTGTTTCTGTGTTCCCTCTCTGGAACATCCTGTCACTGTCTACCTTGTCGATTCCCCGCAGTATTTTGTATGTCGTTATCATGTCTCCTCTGACCCAGGTGTGTGTGTGTGTGTACTCACCTAGTTGTACTCACCTAGTTGGGGTTGCAGGGGTCGAGTCATAGCTCCTGGCCCCGCCTCTTCATTGGCCGCTACTGGGTCACGCTCCCTGCTCCATGAGCTTTATCATACCTCTCCTTAAAGCTATGTATGGAACCTGCCTCCACTACATCGCTTCCCAAGCTATTCCACTTCCCGACCACTCTATGACTGAAGAAATACTTCCTAACATCCCTGTGATTCATTTGAGTCTTCAACTTCCAACTGTGTCCCCTTGTTGCTGTGTCCCATCTCTGGAACATTCTGTCTCTGTCCACCTTGTCTATTCCTCTCAGTATCTTATATGTCGTTATCATGTCCCCCATATCTCTCCTGTCCTCCAGTGTCGTCAGGTCGATTTCCCTTAACCTCTCCTCGTAGGACATACCCCTTAGCTCCGGGACTAGTCTTGTTGCAAACCTTGCACTTTCTCTAGCTTCTTTACGTGCTTGGCTAGATGTGGGTTCCAAACTGGTGCTGCATATGGGCCTAACGTACACAGTGTACAGGGTCCTGAACGATTCTTTATTAAGATGTCGGAATGCTGTTCTTAGGTTAGCTAGGCGCCCATATGCTGCAGCAGTTATTTGGTTGATGTGCGCCTCAGGAGATGTGCCTGGTGTTATACTCACCCCAAAATCTTTTTCCTTGAATGAGGTTTGTAGTCTCTGGCCCCCTAGACTGTACTCCATCTGCGGTCTTCTTTGCCCTTCCCCAATCTTCATGACTTTGCACTTGGTGGGGTTGAACTCCAGGAGCCAATTGCTGGACCAGGCTTGCAGCCTGTCCAGATTCCTCTGTAGTTCTGCCTGATCCTCTTCCAATTGAATTCTTCTCATCAACTTCACATCATCTGCAAACAGGGACACTTTGGAGTCTATTCCTTTGACTCGCTGCTGTCTTCCTGACAGGTATTCCCTGATCCATTGTAGTGCCTTCCCTGTTACCCCTGCCTGGTCCTCCAGCTTCTGCACTAATCTCTTGTGTGGAACTGTGTCAAACGCTTTCTTACAGTCCAACAATATGCAATCTACCCACCCCTCTCTCTCTTGTCTTACTGCTGTCACCCTGTCGTAGAACTCCAGTAGGTTCGTGACACAGGATTTCCCGTCCCTGAAACCGTGTTGGCCGTCGTTGATAAGATCATTCCTTTCAAGGTGCTCACCACTCTTCTCCTGATTATCTTCTCCATGACCTTGCATACTATACATGTCAGTGACACTGGTCTGTAGTTTAGTGCTACGTTCCTGTCTCCTTTTTTAAAAATTGGATCTACATTTGCTGTCTTCCATACCTCAGGTAGCTGCCCTGTTTCGATAGATGTGTTGAAGATTGTTGTTAAGGGTACACACAGCTCCTCTGCTCCCTCTCTCAGGACCCATGGTGAGATGTTATCCGGCCCCATCGCCTTTGAGGTATCTAGCTCGATTAGTAGCCTCTTCACTTCCTCCTCAGTTGTGTGTATTGTGTCCAGCACCTGATGGTGTACCCTACCTCTCCTCCTTTCTGGAGGGCCTTCTATCTCCTCTGTGAACACTTCTTTGAATCTCATGTTGAGCTCCTCACACACTTCGCGGTCATTTCTTGGACCTCCTCCTTCCTTCCTCAGCCTGATCACCTGGTCCTTGACTGTTGTTCTCCTCCTGATGTGGCTGTACAACAGCTTTGGGTCAGATTTGGCTTTCGCTGCTATGTCATTCTTGTACTGTCTTTGGGCCTCCTTCTGACCTGTACATAATCATTTCTGGCTCTACGACTGCTCTCCTTATTCTCCTGGGTCCTTTGCCTTCTGTACCTCTTCCATTCCCTGGCACACTTGGTTTTGGCTTCCCTGCACCTTTGGGTGAACCATGGGCTCATCCTGGCTTTTCGCTTCTCCTGTTACCCTTGGGTATAAACCTCTCTCAGCTTCCTTGCAAATTGTTTTCATATATTCCATCATCTCGTCTACTGACTTCCCTGCCAGCTCTCTGTCCCACTGAACTCCGTGCAGGAAGTTCTTCATGCCCACGTAGT
>WNWK01017103.1:0-43180 GCA_009830355.1 Cherax destructor
AATGACAATATACTGGTATGAATGCGTGGGTGGAGTGGCTGATGGTCACTCTCGCTTGTAAACAATAGCACACTGACGCTCCATGGAGTGCCCGCACAGCTGGGCCATGCGGACGCGTTCGGGACGAATATCGTAAACCGAGGGTATCATCGTAAACCGAGTCAACATTTTGACGTAAAAATGTATCGCTAACCGATTTTATCAGTATCCGACGCCATCGCTAACCGAGGGTCCACTGTACTACAGTACACTACTGTATAAACATTTATAAATACTATACCAAAATTGTTATAAATGGTGCAAAGGTGACATTAAAACAATATCACAGATGGTTGACACAAACCCATTACTAGTATAGTATGCTCCTCACTTAGCGACGAATTCGTTTACCAACACGATCTTATGAACGGAGCTCCGTCGTTAAGTGAGGAGAGGCTGTAATGCATACAAAAAAGTGCTGTTGGAGAGTAAGCAAGGTAACATGTATGAAAGGATTCAGGGAAACTGAATCCCTTCATACTGAATCTTGGTATCCTCCAACTTTGTTATTTGCCGAGGTTTTAATCTGCTACATGAAAAATACTTAATCTTCTTTTGTAAACACAACTTCCTATCTAGTATCGTACGTTTCCTCCTCCATGTTGGTAGAGGAGGAAAAATACTGGATGCCTGGGGCACTCACTCCTGTTTTAAACAAGAGGAGCTTAGGGGCAGCAGTCTGGTTGGAAACGAGTCGCTTTTGACTTTTTTGGGGTTATCCTAGGTAATTTACACATACAGTGGTCCCTCGGTTTTCGTGCAACTCCAAACTCGAACATTTATGTAAGTGTATTTTTGTAAGTGCTGTTACAAGTGTATTTTTGGGGGTCTGAAATAGACTAACCTACATGACATTATTTCTTAAGGAAGTAAATTCATTCGGTAATGGCACTTGAGCAGCATTCTGGAACGAATTTTCGGCGAAAACCGAGGGACCACTGTATGTTGAAGTACCCCCGGTGTACGTGATGCTCCAAACTCGCCCTTTTATGTAAGTGTATTTTTGTAAATGTTTTTGTAAGTGTATTTTTGGGGTCTAAAAGGACTAGTCTACTTTACATTATTCCTTATGGGAATAAATTTGTTTGGTAATGGCACTTGAACAGCATTCTGAAACGAAAAAATCACGAAAACCGGGGGTCCACTGTAGGTATAAGTAAGTTTATTTAGGCATAGGTACACATAAGTACAATTATCATACATAGTGTAAATTACCTAGGATAACCCAGAAAAGTCAAAGTGACCTAGAGTGGAACCTCGGTTTTTGTTTGCTCTGGTTTTCATTGAATTCGGTTTTCGATGACTTTTTCATCAAAATTTTGTCCCAGTTTTCGTTCATCACCTCGGTTTTCATTGGTCCGCTGTACCAAACGTGTCCGCCTGCCCGCACCAACACAAAGCATCCCACGCGTTCTGAGTCAGTCTGGCTTTGTTTCTCGTCGAGTGAGCATTACCATGAGCGTTCATCCAAAACATTTCATAAAAATCCATTGTTTTTTGTGTTTGTTTATTGAGTGCGACTGCTAAATAAGCTACCATAGGGTCAAAGAAAGTTCTGAGTGCGAGCCCTTTGATAAAGAAGGCGAGAAACACGATAGAATTCAAGAAAGAACTCGTAGCAAAGTACGAAAGTGGAATGAGTTGCAAAGTTTTGTGTAGAAATATCACCCTAACAAAGCTGTTGCAAGCAGTGTCTGCAACATGTTCAATGACAATGCCTTGTCCCATTTTAGGCAAATCTTAACCCTTTGAGGGTCGGTCCCGTACTAGTACGTCAGTGCAGCCAGGGTCGGTCACGTACTTGTACGCCTAAATTCTAGTGCCTTCAAATCTGGTGGAAGAAAGCTGGTAGGCCTACATATGAAAGAATGGGTCTGCGTGGTCAGTGTGCAGTATAAAAAAATCCTGAAGCACCCAGTGCATAATGAGAGAAAAAACTCTGACCGTTTTTTTATTTAAAACAGCGACTTTCGGGTGTATTTTCGTATGGTATTTATGGTTGTATTCTGTTTTGTTTGGTCTCATTCGATAGAATGGAAGATATACTATAGATATGGTGATGATTTTGATTGTTTTTACGATGACTAGTACCTTGAAACTGAGCGCAAAGTAGCGAAAATGTTCGATTTTGTCGATGTTCAAGAGTAAACAAATCACACCATGCGTCCAATACACATCAACTGGCGAGTCTAATATTCTTGCACAAGTGCTCTGATATTATTTATTCCATTTTTACAATGATGCAGTTGTATGCATAACAGTAAATCTTCTATTTTTTGTGAGAATAAAAATTCAAAATCGAAAGCAAAAGTAATGTAAAAGGCGCCTGATGACGTGACTAATGAACAGAGAAGATGTTATTTTAGTGCCAGGAATGTCTGCATTGTTTATTCTGGACCCTATTTTGAAATTGCCATCGTTTGAATTTTGTGTGAAATTGGCCAAATTGCCATTTTCTGACCACTATTTTGCTTAGTTGCAATTGGTAAATAGACGGTTTCTTGTACTCAATCGATAGAAGAAATGGAGTTCTAGCGAAATAGCTATAATTTTAGTAGACTGAAACATTGGAATTTGCCGAAAATAGGGCTCAAATTGGGCGAAATCGCCGATGCGTAAATGTCATCGATACCGCTAACTTCGCAAGAGCATAACTCCGTTAGTTTTCCATCAAATTTCATAATTTTGGTGGCGTTATGATCGGAAAGAGATTCTCTACCATTTCATAAGAAAAAATAATTTTTTTTTCTGAAAAATTTTCGACCCTGAGAACAAGTTTGGGAGAGGGCCTCTCGACCCTCAAAGGGTTAAAGAGACGCCAGAAACAGACCTCTCTGGACAGATTTTTTGTGTGACAGGGGTCCAGTGCCAGTAAAAGACAAAGGGAAGTAACCCCGGATAGGGACTTGATACCTGAAGTCCTTATGGAGGGGGATTCCCCTTCCAACCAATAATCTCTTCTCCCTCTTCCCTCCTCACGTCTTCCATACGCCAACAAGAGTCTTCATAAAGGTAAAAGTGATATTAAATGCTCATTTATCCATTTCATTATTCCTTTATATTTATATTTCTCATTGTTTTCTGTATGTAAAACTATAGTTATTTTCTATAAAATGTATTTTTTTTAATACTTTTGGGTGCAATAAGGAAATACAGCCCCTCCTCACTTAACGACGGGGTTCCGTTCCTAAGAGTAGGTCGGTATGTGAACTGGTCGTTCAGTGAGGAGAATACAGTGGACCCTCGCTATTCGAACACTCCAAAACTCACCCTCATTCCAGAATGCTGTTCAAGTGCTGTTACTAAACAAATTTATTCCCATAAAGAATGATGTACAGTCAACCCCCGGTTCTCGTCGGTAATCCGTTCCAGAGGGCCCGTTGACCACCGGTTTGGTCGAACTCCGATTCTATTTTCCCCATAAGAAATAATGGAAATAAAATTAATCCGTTTCAGACATCCAAAAGTATTAAAATAAAATATTTTTTTGAAAATTTTGACATTAAATTATACACAATTTTATGAAAAATTAAGAAATAATAGTACAATAACATGTCACTTACATTTATTGAAGAGTTGTTGATGTGTGGAAGACGGGAGGAGGGGAGAAGGTGGAGTAGTATGCTAGTGTTTGGAAGGGAAATCCCCTTCCATTAACACTGCAGGTGGCAAGTTCTTTTCTGGGGTTACTGGCCTTTTTCTTTGAATGCTACACTCCCTGCATCCCTGCTTCACTCCCTGCATGAATGCTACACTCCCTGCATGAATGCTACACTCCCTGCATGAATGCTACACTCCCTGCATGAATGCTACACTCCCTGCATGAATGTTACACTCCTGCATGAATGTTACACTCCCTGCATGAATGTTACACTCCCTGCATGAATGCTACACTCCCTGCATGAATGTTACACTCCCTGCATGAATGCTACACTCCCTGCATGAATGCTACACTCCCTGCATGAATGCTACACTCCCTGCATGAATGTTACACTCCCGCATGAATGCTACACTCCCTGCATGAATGCTACACTCCCTGCATGAATGCTTCACTCCCTGCATGAATGTTACACTCCCTGCATGAATGTTACACTCCCTGCATGGATGCTACACTCCCCGCATGAATGCTACACTCCCTGCATGAATGCTACACTCCTGCATGAATGCTACACCCTGCATGAATGCTCACTCCCTCATGAATGCTACACTCCCTGCATGAATGCTACACTCCCTGTATCCCTGCTTCACTCCATGCCTCCCTGCTTCACTCCCTGCATCCCTGTTTCTCTCCCTGCAACACTCTTTACCACAGGCTTGGCACTAGGAGCTTTCTTGGGGCCCATGGTGGCTTATTTAATAGTTGCAAGCACTAAAAACAGTGGAATAATGACAATATACTGGTATGAATGTGTGGATGGTGGTCGCTCTCGCTTGTAAACAATAGCACTGATGCTCCGTGGAGTACCCGGGCCCAGCTAGGACACGGGTACGCGTCTGGGACGAAAAGCCAACTCGTCCAACTCCGAGCAGATTGCCTAATACCGAGCCAAAATTCTCGTAAAAAAACCTGTCGAACACCAATTTGGACGACCTCTGACGCCGTCGAGCACCGGGGATTGACTGTAATTAGATTGGTCCATTTCAGACCCCCAAAAATACACTTATAAAAGCACTTACAATAATAAACTTACATAAAAGGGTGAGTTTTGGAGTGTTCGAATAGCAAGGGTCCACTGTACTATACTGGTAGTGAGTTTGTGTCAACCATTTTTAGATATTTTTTTAATGTCACCTTTGCACCATTTACAACATTTTTAGTATATTTTTAAATGTTTATACAGTAGTGTACTGTATACTGTAATTAACAGAATAGAGTAAATCAGTTCTAAAACCGTATGGTCATACAGCCCCCCCTGCTGTCAGGTACTCTCTCAACTATCTACTACACGAGGGTTTTTGTTTTCCCAGAAAAGGGGAAATTTTTTAATTTCTCACCTAGCTAATATTCTTGTATTATTAAAACCCAAAAAAATAAGGGTAAACCCACAAGGCTCATACAACGCTGACTATCAAATATAATTTTATTTTTTTTTTTTTAAAGGGTCGTGTAATTTCATAATTTCAGTTATTCACTGTATTTAGCCCCCATTGTATCTATTTTTGGGGTAAATCATATCCATGCACTTAATTCACTCTTTGGTCTTCTTTGTAATTATTGTTTATATGAATCCCATTTTTTTTTAAATTTAAAAAATTTAATCTTTACAGAGAAATAAACATTTGAATTTAAAACTAAAAACATTAACTTGCGTCGGTCTGGAGTTTTGAGACCCCCTGGCCGGGGTTTTAACCCCCCCCCTGGTATGGTCTAACCAAAATTATTTCAAAGACCCAAGGGAAAAAAAAAAAATCACTTTGTCCGATTTTTTTGGGGGGTTTTCTTTGGTGATTTACCCATATCTTGGTAATTTACGTATATTTAAGCACGTAAGGCAATTTGAATCACCCCAAAAATTGAGTAAACTTTACCTAAATTAGTTTAATAATGTGTAGTTGCTGGAGACGTAGAGAGGAACTCCATGTTGGTGTTGATGTTGTTAAGGGCCCCTAAAGCTCACCGTTTTCTTGCTTTTTTTGTTGGGTTGATGGGGGCCACTGATAGCTTCGCCGTATCAACCCCCCTTTTCCCGATGTTTGCGGGGAAGATTTGTTCCAAAAAGCTGACCCATGAAACAAAAGGGAAAAAAAAGTTCCTTTGTAAATAGAATAGAAACTTGTTTTTTCCCCAATTAGTTCGGGGGGATCCTTCCCGCCCAGCAGGCGGAAACCCCTTAGGACAAACGTGTCTACCATCTGAGGCCCCAGGACCCTATGTCTACCCTTATACAATGTCATATGGACTATGCTTCTCTTCTGGTACCCCCCCCTTTTGAAAAAAAACTGAAAGATAAACGGGAAACACCCAGAACAAAAGGGAAGATTCATCCTGGACCTGGGCCCAAGAGAACATGTAGGCCAGGATGAATTAAAACCCTTGGATATGCTGAATATTGAAGACAGTAAAACAACTGAAGTTAAATCAAGTTTTTAAAAATGTCACAAACAGTGCCCAAGAATATCTTGCTGCCAATTTTGTAAGGCTGAGAACTAAAGCAGTTTTGTACTGGGGGGACTTCCCCCCCCACTGCACATTATAGTACTACAAAGGCAACTTGCACTTAAAGAAAAAAATTTTTGGGGGTCACCACTCTCATGGCCAGGTCCTAGACCAGGTCTCTACAACTCTGTATTAAACAAGCTTGTAACATATAGGGGAAAATTTTGGTTGGGGGCAGGCCACAGTCAGTGGCCGGCTTCAAACACCTTTTGAAAACCCCCAAAAAAGGAATGGAACAGACTGCCTCCCCTGTCAAAGCCAGTCTAGCATGACCATTCAAAAAAGGGCCCAAAAAAGGGACCTAATGAATGTAGCGACAAAAAGGGTTAGTTTAATTTGGCTAATACACGTAAATGTAAAAAACCCCCTTTTTTCCTTTTTCCCAGTTTTACCCCTTTTTAGTATAATAACAAGATATCTCCTACATTGTTAAAAAAAAATTTTAAAAAAAGGGCCCCAATCAAAAAATCACTCTGTCTGATTTTTTTTGGGTTTTCCTGGGTTCCCCTACAAATATGCTGCTATGTATGATAATCTATGTAACTGTACATCTCACCAAAATTTAAAAATTATCAAAAAAAAAAAAAAAAAATGGGGGCTGGCAAAAAAAGTAAGCCTGACCAGGTCCCCCTCCAAAAAAACCCCCGGGGGGGGCCCAAAATAGATGAAGACAAGGTCCCAGAGGCGGGAAAATTTATCCGTCTCAGACGAGAGAAAACGTCCCCCCCCCAAAACCGGTTGGAGCAGAAGCCCCCTCACCTCCAGCTGCTGCTTTTTTTTGGGTTTTTTGGGGCCCCGTGACAACCCCCCCGTACCCGACCTGCTGCCCATGTCCGATGGCTCATTTTGGGGCCAGTGACCACACCTTATCGAGTTTTTACTTACCCATGCCTTAAAAAGGGAGCGGGGCAGATACTTAAAGTCGGTCCCCGGGTCAGCCAAGCTGTGGTTCTTTCGTTGGGGACGTGCCCCCAAAGAACAGCCTGGTTGATCAGGCCGATCCCCGGGGGGGCCCGGTCACGGACAGGGCCCCCGGGAAAGTTGATCCCGGGGAAAAACCCCCCAGGTAGACCCCCAAAAAAGGGTCTTGTTTTTTTTGGGCCCGTGAAATGGGCGGGGGCGAGCCCTGTTACCCGATGTCCGGGGGGGGTTTAAAACCCTCCCCTCCCTGATAAATATATTGGTTAAACAGGAAAAATGAAGTCTAATATAAGAGATCTGTATTAGGGCTACATAAGCCACTGTGTCATAGTGTATTTCCACTGGGATCCTTTACCCCCTTTTCCCCCCCTAAACCCCAACTAATACTTTCTGCTAGGTGACGCAGTATAGGTACCTAGGTGTTTGTGATACTGTTGGGCGGGGGTCATCCTATTTCACTCTGCATGGTTCCTACCAACCCGGGAAAAAAAAATTCAAAAAAAAAAGTCCGTACTGGTAATATACAAATGGGTACAACAGTAATCTACAAAATAGTGCGAAAGTATTACTTGTTACATTTTTGATAGACTTATACCTCACATGTGGACTCGTGTCTGGGTATCCATCTCAACTAATCACAGGTGGGGTTGAATGACTCTTATTAAAAACTGGCCAGTGGTTAGCCACTGGCCTGTGAGTTAAGACTCGCTCGCCAGGGGCAAACAACCAGTTCCCTGATTTTTTTACAATCGTCCCCTTACGATTTCGGGAAAGGGTCTTAACTCACCTCAAACCAACTATAACTCAACAACAGGGCCTCAAAAACCACAAACTCTCCCAAAAAAAAAACACACTATCCCTTTATTTAAACCAAAACCTAATATATACACATGCCTTTCTACAAATTCTTTTCTGCAGTATATAAACTATAGTTTGATGTAAAAAAAATTTCATGAGCATTTGGGGGCCAGACAGTACCGCTCACTTCCCTTTAAAACATTACACTGACGCAGTTCTTGGGAGAGTGTAGCAACACAGGCATCACCCCCGAAAAAAACTTCTCTGATATCCCCCCTTCTACTGAACATCTACAGAAATGCTATAAAAAATTAAAGGGGAAACCCAAAAAATGGAAACACTTAACAGATGAGCTGAAGACTGCAACAGTCTTACGCAATTCAACCTCTAAAAAAGAACCGCTGTCTTCAAAAGTTTCCCCCACTATAATCTACCTTTTCCAAAATTTTCTATCGCATTTGCTTTGTCTGTTTCGTAAGGTGAAGCCCCGGATCTTTCCTTAATTATGGTGTAACTTAATCTAAACTTATCTAAAATATATTTACTTGGATTGTAAATTAAATTGCCCTTGTTACAATACGGTTAGGTTAGGTAAGTTTTTTGGTTTTTTTTGGGACAAAATTATTAATTTATACATTAACATAAATGAAAAAATATATATTTTTAAAGAGGTATTAGATAAAATTTTAGAAAATTTTAATTTTTTAAAAGAGTTTTTTCTAATTGATCAATTTACCTATTCGGCACGACATTATATACAGTCAGCGGACTTGATACTCCCCGGGGGGGCAAGATTCCCAGGCAGCGCTCTAGACCACGTAAGCTGGGCAGCCTGGGTCCGGGCTATTTTTTTTTTCCCAGCCCCCAGTCCCCCCAAAACAGGGATTCAAGCTATTTAATTTTCCCCCCTCGTGTATGTTCTGTCCATGTTTGGGGGTGCCCCCCCCCAAAAGAAACATGGCAAAAACCCCAGGCTGCCCAGCTTTGGGGTTTTTTGGGGCTGAGTGGTTAAGAGCGCTGCCGGGGGTCTTGCCCGTCTCAGTGCGTAATCAGGGATTGATATCTATCTCTCTCTCTCTCTCTCTCTCTCTCTCTCTCTCTCTCTCTCTCTCTCTCTCCCCCCCCAATATATATATATATATATATATATATATATATATATATATATATATATATATATATATTTTTTTGTTCAGTGGTTATTATCCTCTCGTCACCACTGTTAGACTCCCCCCTTTCCCCCTGATTATAGAGGGTCATTGTAGAGCAATCCCCCAGGACTATAATAGAGACGTATAACTAGAAAATGGAGGACACATGTGTTATGGAGGAACGTAAAGGGGCTTATTTTAGCACTATCCCGTCTGCCATTTGGCTCCCAACAACTGCTATTTTTAGCGTACTTTGCAACTACAGCACGGAAAAGTAAGTAAATAAATAAATCGTAAGTCTAAAAAACATTTAAAGTCATTGTTTTACGACTACCCCAAAACAATCTTTAAAAAACTTCTTCCCTTTTAGCAAAAAAAGTTACAAAGGGATTTACGCCCGACCAGACCTCGCTACCTTTAGCAAGGGTCAAGCTGGTTTGTGGGGGGGGGGGGCCAAACACTGGCACCCCGTGGCACCTGCAGAGTTTTCTGGCACCGTCTAGACACCAGTCATGCTTTTTGCACCAGCCCCACAGAGGGACACACATCCCTCTACCATCAACCACCACAACATAAAAATGTAATGAAGGGTTTTTTTTTGGGGGCCCCCCGTTTTTGGAAAAAACCGGGGGTTTTTTGTGTTGCTACAGTTAAAACCCAGGTATATTAAGTTAAAAAAACCCCCCCCCTATTAAGTTAAAAAAACCCCCCTTATTTTAAAAAAAAAACCCCCCCATTTGGGGTTAAAAAAACCCCCCTGTATTAAGTTATAACCCAGGTATATTATGTTAAAACCCAGGTATATTAAGTTAAAACCCAGGTGTATTAAAAAAAAACCCAGGTATATTAAGTTAAAACCCAGGGAAAGGGGTTTTTAAACCCCGGTATATTGTTAAAAAAAGGTGTATTAAGTTAAAAACCCCCCCGGGGATTAAGTTAAAAAACCCCCCTATATTAAGTTAAAAAACCCCCCTATATTGGGGTTAAAAAACCCCCCTATATTAGGTTAAAACCCAGGTGTATTAAGTTAAAACCCAGGTATATTAAGTTAAAAAAACCCCCCTATATTAAGTTATAACCCAGGTATATTAAGTTAAAACCCAGGGGGATTAAGTTATAAAAACCCCCCTATATTAAGTTAAAACCCCAAAGGGGGATTAAGTTAAAAAAACCCCGGTGTATTAAGTTAAAACCCAGGTAAAAGTTAAAAAACCCCCCTATATTAAGTTAAAAAACCCCCCTGTAAAGTTAAAAAAACCCCCCTTTTTAATTAAAACCCAGGTGTATTAAGTTAAAACCCAGGTATAATAAGTTATAACCCAGGTATATTAAGTTAAAAAACCCCCCTATATTAAGTTATAACCCAGGTATAAAGGGGTTAAAAACCCCCCTATATTAAGTTAAAACACAGGTATATTAAGCTATAACCTAGATATATTGTTATAACCCAGGTATATGGGGAAAACCTAGGTATATTAAGTTATAAAAAACCCCCTATATCAAGGGGAATAGTTAGGGTGAGTTGAACCTTCATTTGTTTTGGCCTACTTCATGAGCCAGTAGGCCTAATTGTAGTGAGTTTAAGGGGCAGCAGGTCTACTTTTGTAAGCCTTTAGTATGGGCCAGTAGGCCTATTAGTCTTTTTTCCATTTTTATATTTTAATGATAAATAGGGGGGGAAAAGTTTCTGAATAAAGATACCTTATCAAAGGTTTCCCCCTACAATGGTTAAGGAGACAGAATACTACGAGAGGCTTTTGAGTCCCGGGGGGGTACTGCTGACCAACTGAAGTCAGCCTACCGGAAACTGGCTCTTTTAAAAAAACCCTCCTGACAAAAAACCCCCAAAAGGGGGGGGCAAGTTCAAACAGATCTCCCAGGCCTACGGGGGTTGTCTAACACTAAGAAGGGGGATTTATGACGAGGGAGGAGAGGAGGCCTTGCAGGTCGTGTTGTGATGTTCTGCAGGTCAGTTTGTTTATGTTCCCGCAGGTCAGTGTTGTGATGTTACTGCAGGTCAGTGTTGGGGGGATGTTACTACAGGTCAGTGTTGTGATGTTACTGCAGGTCAGTGTTGTGATGTTACTGCAGGTCAGTGTTGGGGGTGTTACTGCAGGTCAGTGTTTGATGTTACTGCAGGTCAGTGGGATGTTACTACAGGTCAGTGTTGTGATGTTACTGCAGGTCAGTGTTGTGATGTTACTGCAGGTCAGTGTTGGGGGTGTTATTTTCAGGTCAGTGTTGTGATTTTCTACAGGTCAGTGTTGTGATGTTACTACAGGTCAGTGTTGTGATGTTACTGAGGAATGTTGTGATGTTATTTGCAGGTCAGTGTTGGGGGTGTTACTACAGGTCAGTGTTGTGATGTTACTACAGGCCCCGTGTTGTGATGTTACTACAGGTCAGTGTTTTTCTGTTACTACAGGTCAGTGTTGTGATGTTACTACAGGTCAGTGTTGTAATGTTACTGCAGGTCAGTTTTTGGGGTGTTACCCAGGGGGGGGTTGTTTTTTCTACAAGTCAGTGTTGTGTGTTACCACAGGTCAGTGTTGTGATGTTACTACAGGTCAGTGTTGTGATGTTACTAGGGGGCAGTTTTGTGATGTTACTACAGGTCAGTGTTGGGGGTGTTTACAGGTCAGTGTTGGGGGTGTTACTACAGGTCAGTGTTGTGATGTTTACCAGTGTTGTGATGTTACTACAGGTCAGTGTTGGGGGTTTTTTCAGGCCCCGTGTTGGGATGTTCCCACGGGTTTTGGTTGTGATGTTACTACAGGTCAGTGTTGGGGGTGTTACTACAGGTCAGTGTTGGATGTTACTACAGGTCAGTGTTGTGATGTTACCCAGGTCAGTTTTTGATGTTACTGCAGGTTAGTTTTTGGGTGTTACTGCAGGTCATGTTTTGATGTTACTGCAGGTCAGTGTTGTGATGTTACTACAGGTAAAATGTTTTGATGTTACTACAGGTCAGTGTTTGATGTTACTGCAGGTCAGTGTTGTGATTTACTGCAGGTCAGTGTTGTGATGTTACTGCAGGCCCCTGTTGGGGGTGTTCCCGCAGGTCAGTGTTGGGGGTGTTACTGCAGGTCAGTGTTGGGGGTGTTACTGCAGGTCAGTGTTGGGGGTGTTACTACAGGTCAGTGTTGTGATGTTACTGCAGGTCAGTGTTGGGGGTTTTTGCAGGTCAGTTTTTTGGGGGTGTTACTACAGGTCAGTGTTTTTGATGTTACTGCAGGTCAGTGTTGTATGTTACTGCAGGTCAGTGTTGGGGGTGTTACTACAGGTCAGTGTTGTGATGTTACTACAGGTCAGTGTTTTGATGATACTACAGGTCAGTGTTGTGATGTTACTGCAGGTCAGTTTTTTGGGGGTGTTACTGCAGGTCAGTGTTGGGGGTGTTACTACAGGTCAGTGTTGTGATGTTACTGCAGGCGGGTTTTGATGTTACTACAGGTCAGGGGATGTTACCGCAGGTCAGTGTTGTGATGTTACTACAGGTCAGTGTTGTGATGTTACTACAGGTCAGTGTTGTGATGTTACTACAGGCCCCGTGTTGGGGGTGTTACCGCAGGTCAGTTTTTGTGATGTTACTAAAGGCGGGGGTTTTGATGTTACAGCAGGTCATGTTGGGGGTGTTACCGCGGTCAGTGTTGGGGGTGTTACCACAGGTCTTTGGGATGTTATTTCAGGTCAGTGTTGTGATGTTATTTTTAAAAAAAATTTTTGGGTGTTACTACAGGTCAGTGTTGGATTTTCTACAGGTCAGTGTTGGATGTTATTTTCAGGTCAGTGTTGTGATGTTACTACAGGTCAGTGTTGTGATGTTCCCACAGGTCAGTGTTTTGATGTTACTACAGGTCAGTTTTGGGGTGTTACTACGGGGGCCGGGGTTTTGGGGGATGTTACTGCAGGTCAGTGTTGTGATGTTCCCACAGGCCCCGTGTTTTGATGTTACTACAGGTCAGTGTTGTGATTTACTACAGGTCAGTGTTGTGATGTTACGCAGGTCAGTGTTGTGATGTTACTACAGGTCAGTGTTGTGTTTTTTACTGGGTACCTGGGTGTTAGTGGACGGGGTGGGTCGCATGGGGGGACAAAATTGACCTAATTTACCCGAAATGCTAAACATAACAAGTGACTTTCTATATAGTAGTATGTCAGGCCTATGGTCTGTATACCTTGTACATTTTACTTGTAGTAAATAAAGATATTATTATTATTATTATTATTATTATTATTATTATTATTATTATTATTATTATTATTATTATTTTTTGTGTTTGAGGGTGATTTATTGGTAAGTTTTTGCAAAAAGGGGGGTTTTTTGAAAAAGGGGCCCCGGTGCTGGCGGAGGTTTTGGGGAAACCCCAAAGGATATCTTCAACATGTTCTTTGGGGAGGAGGAGACTACGAGGACGAGGACGAGGATGGTGAAAACGGTTTAGCTTTTGGTAAGGGGGGGGGTTTTGGGCGGGGGGGAGGAAGCCCCCCCATGGAAAACCCCCCAGTGGTGTCGCTGGAGCAACTTATGATTGGCGGCAGGAGGAAGCGGGGGGGGCCGCAGGCGGCCCTGGGTGCCTGTGACGGGAGAGGAGGAGGGGCGCCTTCACACAGACCTGTAACACCTGTCATGGCAAGGGTATCAAGGTGAGAGAGACAGGCAGGAACAAGTTAGAAAGGCAGGGGAAAAAATTAGAAGGCAGTGAGGGAGGCAGGAACGGGGGTTTGAAGGCAGTGGGGGAGGCAGGAACGAGTTAGAAGGCAGGAGGGAGGCAGGAACGAGTTAGAAGGCAGTGGGGGGGGGCGGAACGAGTTAGAAAAGGGGGGGGAGGGAGGCAGGAACAAGTTAGAAGGCAGTGAGGGAGGCAGGAACGAGTTAGAAGGCAGTGGGGGGGAGGAACGAGTTAGAAGGCAGTGAGGGAGGCAGGAACAAGTTAGAAGGCAGTGAGGGGGGAGGAACAAGTTAGGAAAAGGGGGGGAGGGGGGGAGGAACAAGTTAGAAGGCAGTGGGGAGGGGAGGAAAAAAATTAGAAGGCAGGCAGGAACAAGTTAGAAGGCAGTGAGGGAGGCAAAAAGGGTTTGAAGGCAGTGAGGGAGGCAGGAACAAGTTAGAAGGCAGTGGGGAGGCAGGAAAGTTAGAAGGCAGGCAGGAAAAGTTAGAAGGCAGTGAGGGGGGGCAGGAACGAGTTAGAAGGCAGTGAGGGGGGGCAGGGGGAAAAAATTAGAAAAAGGGGGGGAGGAACAAGTTAGAAGGCAGTGAGGAGGCAGGAACGAGTTAGAAGGCAGGCAGGAACAAGTTAGAAGGCAGTGAGGGAGGCAGGAACAAGTTAGAAGGCAGTGGGGGGGGGCAGGAACAGGGGTTTAAGGCAGTGAGGGGGGGAGGAACAAAAATTAGAAGGCAGGCAGGAACAAAGAAGGCAGTGAGGGGGGGCAGGAAAAAAAATTAGGGGAAAGGGGGGGGAGGAACGAGTTAGAAGGCAGTGAGGGAGGCAGGGGAAAAAAATTAGAAGGCAGGCAGGAACAAGTTAGAAGGCAAAAAAGGGAGGCAGGAACAAAGAAGGCAGGCAGGAACGGGGTTAGAAGGCAAAAGGGGGGGGCAGGAACGAGTTAGAAAAGGGGGGGGAGGAACAAGTTAGGGGAAAGGGGGGGAGGGAGGCAGGAACGAGTTAGGGCAGTGGGGAGGCAGGAACGAGTTTGGGGAAGGGGGGGGAGGGGGGCAGGAACGAGTTAGAAGGCAGTGAGGGAGGCAGGAACAAGTTGAAGGCAGTGAGGGGGGCAGGAACGAGTTAGAAGGCAGGAGGGGGGGAGGAAAAAAATTGAAGGCAGTGAGGAGGCAGGAACAAGTTAGAAGGCAGTGGGGGGGCAGGAACGAGTTAGAAGGCAGTGAGGGAGGCAGGAACAAGTTAGAAGGCAAAAGGGGGGGAGGAAAAAAAATTAGGGGAAAGGGGGGGGAGGGGGGCAGGAACGAGTTAGAAGGCAGGCAGGAACGAGTTAGAAGGCAGTGAGGAGGCAGGAACGAGTTAGAAGGCAGGCAGGAACGAGTTAGAAGGCAGTGAGGGGGGGAAAAGATTAGAAGGGGCAGGAACGAGTTAGAAGGCAGTGAGGTAGGCAGGAACGAGTTAGAAGGCAGTGAGGGGGGGAGGAACGAGTTAGAAGGCAGGGGGGAGCCAGGAACGAGTTAGAAGGCAGGAGGGGGGGAGGAACGAGTTAGAAGGCAGGGGGGGGGGCAGGGGGAAAAAGGGTTTGAAAACAGTGAGGGGGGGAGGAACGAGTTAGAAGGCAGTGAGGGAGGGGAACGAGTTAGAAGGCAGGAGGGGGGCAGGAACGAGTCAGAAGGCAGGGGGAGGCAGGAACGAGTCAGGGAAAAGGGGGGGAAAGAGTCAGAAGGCAGGAACGAGTCAGAAGGCGTGAGGAGGCAGGAACGAGTTAGAAGGCAGTGAGGGAGGCAGGAACGAGTTAGAAGGCAATGGGGGGGGCAGGAACGAGTTAGAAGGCAGTGGGGGGGGCAGGAACGAGTTAGAAGGAAAAGGGGGGGGGCAGGAACGAGTTAGAAGGCAGTGGGGGGAGGCAGGAACGAGTTAGAAAACAAGTGGGGGGGGCAGGAACGAGTTAGAAGGCAGTGGGGAGGCAGGAACGAGTTAGAAGGCAGGAGGGAGGCAGGAACGAGTCAGAAGGCAGGGGGGGAGGCAGGAACGAGTCAAAAAGGGAGGAACAGTCGGGGAAAGGGAGGAACGAGTCGGGGAAAGGGAGTGAGGGAGGCGGGAAAAAGAGTTAGAAGGCAGTGAGGGAGGCAGGAACGAGTTAGAAGGAAATTTGGGGGGGGGCGGGGGAAAGAGTTAAAAAGGGAGTGAGGGGGGGGGGAACGAGTCAAAAAGGGAGAGGGGGGGCAGGAACGGTCAAAAAGGGAGTGGGGGGGCAGGAACGAGTCAAAAGGGGTGGGGGAGGCGGGGGAAAAGGTTGGGAAAGGAGTCGGGGGGGGGAAAAGTTAAAAAGGGGGGGGAGGGAGACAAGGAGAGAGGCGGGGGGAAATGAAAGACGGGGGGGGGGGAAGGGAAGATGGGGGGGCAAGGGGGGGGAAGCCCCCGGGGGCTCAGGGAGGAGAAAGGGGGGAAAAAAGGGGAGGGAGGAGGAAAAAATGGAAGCAAAAAAAGGTCATCTGGACCAAATTTGGCCCCGGTAAAAAACCTGACATCCAACCCCCCACTAACCTCCCCCAAAAAACGTTCCTAACTCTCCCCCACTCATATTTTCTCCTCTCCTACGACATTTAGCATCTTTTAGATTCCTTCTACGAGCACCCATAATCCCTCAATAACCTCTAAAATAATTCCCAAAAAACCCAATGACCCTAGGGTCTGGGAAAATATGGGAGGAAGGGGAAAACAAACCCCGTAAAAAAACAAGGGGGATCGTGGGCACAATAAAAAAAAAACCCCCATCAACATCCGTGACCCCCCAAAAATGGTTTGTAGATAAATGGTTCAAGAACCGACAAGTTGGATAGTTAAAAAACATATGCACACTTTTGGGGATCTTTATTTAAAGGGGAAAAAATTTTTTCCCCATTAATTTTTTTTTTTCCAATCCAAAGAAGTATTTTAAAATTAGAAGGAGTTTTTTGGAATCAGTCCCCCAGCCCCCGGGCGATTTTTAAACAGTCCCCCAATCATGAAAAGATTGATGGCCCCTTACATCGACTGATTAAAAAAAAACCCCCATCTTCCACTGTTCTTCTTTGTACTGGGCTGAAGAAGCCCGACTATCGAAACATTTCCTCAAAAAAAAATTCCCAAATGTTTCATAAATCCTCATTCACAAGCTCTCCCTTACACGTTGGCCACGCGACTGCCAGACGGTGGATCGAGCCTAACTACGCCCTGCGAAAACCTATACGAATATCTTTGTAAGGGGGGTTTTTGGGTTTTTTGAGTTTGACCCCCCAAAAAGCGAGCCAATAGGTTAGGTAAAAACACGTGAACAAAAGGCAACTAATGCGACGTTTCATTGTGGCAACTTTCGCCCCCCAGGAGTTTTGTCAAGTTTTTATATAATTTTTTTTTTAACCTACTGACCCATGCAAGGTAGGTCTTTCTCAAACGGGAAATTCTACCAACATTATTACATGGGTCAGTAGGCCTTCTGTTTTTCCCCTCCTTCTTATGTTTTTTTTTCCCCGTACCCACAGCTGACGTACCAGCAGCTGGGACCAGGACTGGTAGAGATGCACGGACTTGCCCCGGCGGCCCGCAGAACTATAGCAGAGGCAGACAGGTGCAACGTTAAAAAAGGTAACCGCACCGTCAACGCCCCCAAAAGATCACACGGGTTTTTTTTTCCCTTTTGTCTTGGGTTGTTAGGGTGGAGAATAAATTTTGATCATGGGCGGTCATGTTTTACTGCCTGACACTTGCTCACCACTGCTCAAACACTAATATTGACCACAAACGACAATTAAGCCCCACTATGTAAAAAACGGGGATATATCCATTTATCAGTGTGTATACATGAAATATATCCATTTATCAGGGGTATACACTGAGATATATCCATTTATCAGTGGTATACACTGAAATATATCCATTTATCAGTGTGTATACACTGAGATATACCCCTTTATCAGTGTTAACACTGAGATATAAAATAACAATATCCGGGTTTTAAATTTTCACATTTCAACCTACAAAATAAGATTATTATTATTATTTAAGTTGTTGTTATTTAAAATTTTTATTATTATTATTGTTGCTGCTATTATTATTATTATCATTATTATTACCAAATTAAATCAATGATACTAAGGCCCATGATGACCACAAACCCCCCATACTGTAAGTCGCAATGGGACCATTTTTCCCCCCCCCTCCCCTATCACCTTATACCAATAAAAAAAAGATCACACACACACACACACACACACACACACACACACACACACACACACACACACACCCCAAGGGATGAAAATATCACAGTGGGCGCCTGTGACGACGGCCCCCCAAAAAGGGGCCCAGTCCTAAAAAACCAGTGCTATTTTTGGTATATGTGAATGACATGATGGAAGGGATAGACTCAAACCCTTTGTTCGCAGAGATGTAAAATTAATGAGGAGAATTAAATCAGATGAGGATCAGGCAGGACTACAAAGAGACCGGGGCATTCTGCCCCCGGGCCCCGAACTGGCTTCTCAAATTTTTAAACCCACCAAATGAAAAATCATGAAGATCGGGGAAGGGCAAAAAAACCCCAGACAGAGTATAGTCTAGGTGGCCAAAGACTGAAAACCCCCACTCAAGGAAAAAATTTTGGGGTAAGTATAACACCAAGCACGTCCCCCGGGAAACTCACATAAACCCCGAAAACCCCCCCGCAGCATATGGGCGACTGGCAAATGGGGGAAAAAAGGGGGTTTCCCCCACCTGTAAGGAATCGTTCAAGACTGTGTACACCGTGTACGTCAGGCCCATACTGGGTATGAACCAGTTTGGAAAAACCCCCCCCTGGTAAAAAACACGTCAAAAAATTAGGGAAAAAAATTCAAAGGGGTTTAAAAAGGCTGTTCCAGAGCTAAAGGGGGGGTCCAAGAAGAAAGGTTAAGGGGGAAAAAAGGGGGGACGACAATTTTTGGATAGGAGGGTTGGGGGACATGATAACGACATACAAAATACTTTAGAGAAATAGATAAGGGGGGGAAAAAACAGGATGTTCCAGAGATGGGACACAGAAACAAGGGGGGGCAGTTGGAAGTTGAAGACTCAGATGAGTCAAAGGGGTTTGGAAGTATTTCTTCAGTCATAGAGGTCAGGAAGCGGAATATCTGGCATGTGATGTAGTGGAGGGGAGGAAAAAAGTTTAAAGACGAGGTATGATAAAGCTCATGGAGCAGGGGAGAGAGAAGACCCTTAAATAGCGACCAGTGAAAAAAGGGGGGGGCCCGGGGCCGAGTCTCGACCCCTGCAACCCACAATTAGGTGAGTACACACACCACTTCCCACAATACCAGTAAGACAAGTAAGACCTCCCTCCCCCTTTCCAGTACCCCTTCCCCTCTTCCAGCACCCCCTCCCCCCCTTCAGTCCCAACTCTAAGACAATCATTTCCCCATATCACAAGACAAGCCTAATAAGCCCCCTTTTGGGGGGGGGTTCTTCACCTTCAACTTCAATGTCAGATCCCCCCCCCGGTTTAAAACAAGGGGGTGGCTTTCTTTCTTTTTTCTCTCTCTCTCTCTCTCTCTCTCTCTCTCTCTCTCTCTCTGTATATATATATATATATATATATATATATATATATATATATATATATTTTTATATATATATATATATATATATATATATATATAAACATGCAAAAACCACAGGGGGGGTTGAATGATACCTCTAGGCCCCTTTTCGTATTGCAATCAACACATCATCAGGAGCTTGCAATGAGCATCCGTAACCTATTCTTGGCTAACCTCAGAAACCTTCCCAAGGGTGTTTTTGGACCTGTTATGACCGGGTTTTACAGGTACACGTTGGGGGGGGCATGAGAAAGCGCCCAGGATCACTCTCAGGGGGGGGGTGACCAGGATCCAGGTCAGGAAGCGGGGGCGTGGTCTTTCCCCCTTTTGCAGGAGAAGCCCCACCACACCTTCGTCGGGGGGGATTGACCTCCAAAATGGAGATGAAGGTCAGCCCGGGGGTCAAAGGTCATTTGGGGGTACACGGGAACGACAAAAAAAAATTGGGGGGACGGTAGAATTCCCGACATTGTGTTGGGAAAAAAAACACACGAAAAATTTTAAATTTGGGGAATTTTACTGTGGCAACTTTTCCCCCTTCTAAGAGCTTTGTGTTTTTTTTGGCCCCTGGAGAGCGAAACGTTAAATAAACATCACATTAGTTACACCCAGGCTCTCTATTTACTAAGAATAACTATCTATACTTCTAACTAAAAAAAAAACTAATAATGTATTATTTTTTATAAGAGACGAGTGTAGTAAAGGGGTTCCTTCAGGTTCTAGCCTTTAAGTCTAAAAAGGCTGGGAAAAATTGAGGTCCGTGGTTCCCCCCCCGGTGGGGGGGAAAAATTTTTCTTTTCCTTAAGACACCTGCTGTCTATTTTCCCACCAGCAGGGGCTTGGACGTCCTTTTCCCCAGTTTTTTTCCCCCCTGTCAGAAAGAGACTGCTTTAACCAGCAGTAACAACCGGGTTTGGGGGGGGCCCCCCCGACCCACCAGGGGGCAATCTTAAAGGCCCTTTTTTCTCACTCTTATCTCTTCCACATTCTTCAAGAGTGACAAAAAGGGGGGCCCCCGTGTCTCTCCTGAGAACTTGCTCTCACCTTGAAAAACTTTGGCTTTTTTGGCCAGGTCCCCGGGGGAGGGAGTACTTCGGGGTTTCCCCGACGTACCGTGACCACCCTGGACGGTAAAACCTCACTGTCACCAAGCCAGAAGGAAAGGCCGGCACGGGGTCGACAGACACACCTGGTCTAACCCTGGGCCCCGTAGACGACACTCTCTTCTCTCTGTATGTATGTATTCCCCCCCTTTTTTGGTTGCGGGGGGCGGAAAAACATTTTTGTGTGTGTGTGTGTGTACTCACCTAATTGTGATTGCGGGGGGCGAGTCATAGCTCCTGGCCTGGTGCATGTGTTGACCCCAGTTTTTATCTGCTGGTGACCTCGTGTATGGGGGCCCCGAACATGTGGCGTGGTGACACAGTGTAGATGTGTTTATCTATCTTTCCCCCTTGGGGGGTGGCCAAACCTTTTAAAAAAAAAGGGAAATAAAGCTGCCCATTCCTCGCATCAAACCTGATTACGTTTTTAGGTGGGGGAAAAAAAAAATTAATTTAAAAGGGAATGAAAAAAAAATATATATATATATATATATATATATATATATATATATATATATATATATATATATATATATACATACATACATAACACACTCAGAGAGACATACCATCACACAGAAAAATTAAAAAATTTTAAGTGTGTATGTTTGGGGGGTAGGTGTATGTGTAAAATTTTGGGGGGTATCTCGGTAAATTTTTAGATATGTGTTTATGTAACAGTCACATACAAAGAGATACATACATACATGTGCAAATTTTACATGGACACATACACACATACTCATGGATACATACACGGAAATGAAATACATACAGGGGTACATCAGAGATATACATACTGTACTAGTCTAGCCCGTGTTATTACAGATGTTTCACTCACTACAGATGTTTCACCCACTAAAGATGTTTCACTCCCCTGCAGTTGTTTCACTCTGCAGATGTTTCCCACACAGATGTTTCACCCCCACAGATGTTTCGCCCACTACATATGTTTCCCCCCAAAGTTTCGCCCCCCACAGATGTTTCACCCCCTACACATGTGCAACACCTGGCTATCTGTATTGCCGAAAAACCCCCTTTTCTCTTTTTTCACCTGTGGTCGACAGCAGACCCCCCGGCGCAACGTTTCGACTATGGGGCAGGTGTTTCCATTTTTTTTAAAAAGAGTGTTTCTCTCAGGCGCTGGAGCCAGGGTGCGAGATGATGGTGGGGGCTGATTTCCTTTAGGAACCCTTTTTTAGGGGGGGTCTCTTCATTAAGTTCACGGTAAGGTCCTTAACTTTTTTTAAAATTCCCTAGGTTACTCTTTAAAGTTCCCTAGGCCTCGTTTTAAAAAAACCCCCGGGTTCGCTTTTAAAAAAACCCTAGGCTTTCTTTAAAAAATTCCCTTTTTCTTCGCTTTTTAAAATTCCCTAGGGGGCCCCCCTTTAAAAAAACCCCCGGCCTCCTTTAAAAAAACCCAGGCTTCGCTTTTTAAAAAAAACCCTATGCTTCACTTTAAAAAAACCCCCCCGGGCCCCCTTTTTAAAAAAACCCTAGGCCGTTTAAAAGTTCCCTAGGCTTCTCTTTAAAAGTTCCCTAGGCTTCGCTTTAAAAGTTCCCTAGGCCCCCCTTTAAAAAAGTTCTCTAGGCCTGCTTTAAAAGTTCCCTAGGCTTTTTTTTAAAAATTTCCCTATGCTTCACTTTTTTCCCTGGCCTCGCTTTAAAAGTTCCCAGGCTTTTTTTTAAAAAGTTCCCTAGGCTTCTCTTTAAAAGTTCCCTAGGCTTCGTTTTAAAAGTTCCCTAGGCCTTTTTTAAATTTTTCCCCCTGGGCCCCCCTTTAAAAGTTCCCTAGGCTTGCTTAAATTTTTCCCCCCTTTTTTTCCCCTTTTTTAAAAAAAGTTCCCAGGTTCCCTTTTAAAATTTTTCCCCCTAGGCTTCGTTTTAAAATTTCCCTGGGCTTTTTAAAAAAAGTTCCCAAACCCTTTTTAAAAATTTTTCCCCTGCTTTTTTTTAAAAGTTCTGTAACCTTCTTTCAAATTTTCCCAAAAACCCCTTTTTAAAAGGCCCCTTTTTTTAAAAAATTTCCCCCCTAACATTTTTTTAAAAAAAGTTCTATAATTTTTTAAAGTTAAAAAACCCCTTTTTTAAAAAATTTTCCCCCTAACCTTCTATTAAGAGTTCTCCAACTTTTCAAAAGTTCCCTAAGCTTCTTAAAAAATTTCCCAAAAAGCTTCTTTAGGAAGAAGAGAAACAAGATTTATGGGTTTCAGACGTGGTCTGAGTTGTGATTTGGGGGGCTTCAGACGTGGCCCTGATTTGGGAGTCTAGGCTTCAGACGTGGTCTGAGTTGTGAGTCTAGGCTTCAGACGTGGTCTGAGTTGTGAGTCTAGGCTTCAGACGGGTCTGAGTTGTAAGTACCCCCCAAAAACCCCCACACATCCCTAAGATCAGTTTTCCCCCAAAAGTTTTTTAAATCGATTTCCCGGGGGACACAGAACACCGACTTCATCTGTGAATTCGAGGCGTTTTTTCCCCCCGTCCACCCGACCCAGGAGCTGAGGGGGGGGAAAGGGAGCAAAAATCCCCCCCCTTTTGGAGCAGCCCCCGGGAGGAGGAGGTGAAGGTGACTCTAAAAACGCCTACAACGACGAAAAAATTTTGGAGACAGAGACCACCCTCCGACTGGAGGGGGGGCAGTCGTAGTGGGATAAAACAAAGGGGGAGAGTGGGGGGGTTTTCCCCAGGGAATTTAGGGTCGTAGTGTGACATTGAAAAAAGGGGTCGTAGTGTAAAAATTGAAGGAAAGACAGGGTCGAGTGTGACACTGAAAAAGATAGTATCGTAGTGTTATACTAAAAAAAAGATGGGGTCGTAGTGTGACACTGAAAAAGATAGTATCAAGGGGACACTGGGGGAAAGAGAGGGTCGTAGTGTGACACCGGGGGGTAAACAGGGTCGTATTTTTAAGAAAAAAAATTTTTTTCAACAGCTATCAAGAACACCCCGGGGATACTGACAGCTAACACACAGTTTTCCCTTTTTAAAAACATGGGAAAACATCGACAAATCGACCCAAAGATCCCAGTCCACCCGATCAGTCGACATTTTTCCCGGGGATATAACCAGGTCGAGTAGACCAGACGTACAAGTCGCTAAAACCCCCCCTTTTCCAAAAAACCCCAACAATAGGTTAGGTTAGGAAGTTTTGTCAGGAAACGGGGGCAAGGTTTCCGGGGGGGGGGTTTTTCTAGTCACATAAAACCCCCTGTTGGAGTTTTTTTTGGGCATCTGACGGGGGGCCCTTTCCCTCCCCCCTCCACCCCTTTAAAAAAAAAGGTTACAGTTACAACCATAGTATATGGTACTTAACAACAACTACGGTACTTTCTAAAAATTAACAGCTATGGTACTTTTTAAACTTTTTAAAAAGGGACGGTAGTTTTTAAACTTTTAAAAAGGGACGGTACTTTCTAAACTTAACAGGTACGGTATTTCCCCCAAAAAAAAACGGGGACGGTAATTTTAAACAACAGGTACGGTACTTTCAAAGTTAACAGGCGGGGACTTTCTTTTAAAAAAAAGTTAATTTTAACCCCACAAGATGAACTCTGCTAGATGAAAACAATGAAAGAAACTTTCACTTTCACTGAGTACAGAAAAAAAAAACTTTCTTTTGAAAGCCCAAAATTTAAAACCTTTTTAAATTTAAATTATTTTAATCTCATCCCGACAATCAAATCCTCTTCAAGAGTTTCTTGATGCTTTTAAAATGATCCCCTTTTTTCCCCCCCCCTTCCCCCTTTTCCCCCAATCAAATCAAATTACCCTCGTCTCCCCCCAAAAAACCCAAAAAAAACCCTTACTGATTTACAGCTCCTTTTTTTAAACCCCATATATACACACAGTATATACCCCCCCAAAATATCTTCGTCTAAAATGACAACGCTTTTTACACTGAGGTATCAGTGTATAGCTTTGGGATACAATTTTAGGGTTAAATGTATAAACCCCGGGGATAACTTAAGGGGGGGGATACACTGAGGTATCAGTTATAGCTGGGGGAAAAAAGGTATCAGTGTTTTTTGGTATACACTGATATCAGTGTATAGCTGGTATACACTGAGGTATCATGTATAGCGGGTATACACTGAGGTATCAGCGTATACCGGGGTACAGTGTATATTTCTCCCATTTCAGTATCGCTGGGCGATTTTGGGTCGATATTGATAAGATTTACTGTGAGATATGTTGGGGGTTCAATAAAGTACTTTAAAGGAAAGGTTCAATGTTGTTTATTGAAGATTCGATCCTCCGTGTGTGAAGCTTCTTATTTTTGCCAGTTTATTATTGTAAATAATAAGGTATTGGAAATCATTCCCCTGTACAACATCTGGTATCTTTATTTGAGACGTTTCGTCATCCAGTGGCTTTATCAATACAAATTCAAGGTCTAAGGGGAAGACTGTAGAACTCCATACAAAAATTGAGGTAATCAGTCCCTCAGTCTTGGAGTTGAAAGCACCGTAGTCTTGAAGACTCGTTTACTACGCCCCGTCCTCGGTATCTCCACAACCTTCTTGTTTACTACTGCCCCGTCCTCGGATTTTCCCCCCAACCTTTTTTGTTTACTATTGCCCCCGTCCTGGGGGTATGACTTCCACTGGGACCTGCCCACCAGTTACAATGTCTTCGTCTCACCGACCCTCACCTGATGCCAATATATAATCGCCAATCTTCCCCCTATGCTTAAGGGGGTGGAGGGGTAAGCCAGTGGAAGGTCTCGGTCAGATGACCAAAAGCTCCAGCTGTGGGGTCATCATATGACTAAAACCCGATTGAGGAAACACTTGTCCTGTGTCCTGCCAAAAAATTAAACCTACCTACCTATACCTATAAGGACCCCAATGGAATTAAGTTACCCTAGGTTCTCTACACATATTCTGCTATGTATGATAATCTATGTAACTTCTGGGGACCTGATTACCTCATCTTTTGTATAGAGTTCTACAGTCTTCCCATTATGTCCTTGAATTTGTATTGATAAATCCACTGGATGGGAAACGTCTACAGTAAAGGTACCCAGATGTTGTCCATGTGCCCTAATTGTTCATCTTCTCGGTACTGTGTACCATTCATGTACAATAAGGTGTTGTGATGTGAGTGGTCCATGGTCCACTTGTTGCCCGTGGCCCATGGTCCACTTATTGGTCAAGTGTGGTGGAGAGTCCATGGGGCCTACACACCAGATTTACTACCAATACCACTGCTATTACTACTACCCCTACTACCACTACCACCATTATCACCACCACTACAATACTACTAACAAGAACTACTAACAGCAGTATCTACCACTAACAACACGCAACAAGTACCACTAACAACTACCACTACCAACCTACAACAACAACTACCACTAACAACAACTAACAACTACCACTAACAACCCCCAACAACAATTACCACAATCATTACATTTAACCCAGAACTAAATTAACTGTGTACCAAATTAACCAGCCAGCAGGCCCCCCCCCAACTAGTCAATTAACCAGCGAGACAGTAATGAACCATCACTGGAGCATCCTGCCCAGGTAATTGCTCACCTCCGGAATCAATATAATCCCAAACGTCTTCCAAACAAATCTATAATTGACATTTCCAGCCCAATAATTCATAATTTCCACCAGATAATCTGAATCCCAAATGCTGGATGCAGATGAATTTATATATATATATATATATATATATATATATATATATAATATATATAAATAGATAGATACATAATACTAGTTTACACAGAGTATAAAGCATTTGGCAATAGATTATATTTCCAAAGCAAATTTCAGAGAGAGAGAGAGAGCGAGAGAAGAGGCCTCTATCTTGTTTGGCCTGGCCACAAGTAGTTCACGGGGTTATAATGAGTCTGTCCATCATTATAATGGAATTTTTTCACCCCCTCTTCCATGTTTCACCCCCTCCCCCGTGTATCACCCCCGGGGTTCAACAAGACGAAAAACTGAACGACAACACTGAAGATCACGTACGATCACCACGACCCTGGGGGAGAGGTGAGACGCTCCTGCCAGACGTGCGACAACTTTTCCCCAGCAATCACCATTTTTCAACATTCAGGGCAATGAATGTTATTTTTTAGCCATAACTGGCCTTTTAATTAAACGTAAACGCATCGAACAAAAGGGAAAAAGAGGGAAATTAATGGGCGAAATGAGCAAGGGAGGCACAACTCAAACAGTTGGGGTATAGCCATAAACCCGTAGATAGATCTAACATAGTTCTAAATGTCGATAACGAGGTATGCCACGAAACAACTAAAGTGGCAAATTGTTTTAATTCATACTACACAACTGTCGCATCAACACTAGTAAGTAAGCAACCAGCTGCATCAAATACCTTTAACACAGACTCTGATAAGTTTAAAACATACTATACAAATAAAGGAGTAACTGCAAACAGTTGTCAACTAGTAAGTGTATCCCATGACTTCGTGCAAAAAGAACTAAGCAGGTTAAACCCAATTAAGGCACCGGCCCAGATAACATCCCGTCTAAGTTCTAAAAAATGGTGCCTCTGAACTGGCAGAGGCACATAATAAATTTGTCCATCACCACTAATACAGTGCCAGATGGGTTCAAGGAGGCCAGAGTTACTCCTATCTTCAAGAAAAATATAGGTCTGATGTCACAACTATAGGCCTGTTAGTATACTCAGTGTAATATCCCAAAATTCTAGAGAGGGCGGTGTACTGTCAAGTAGTTAAATATCTTAGTGACAACAACATTCTTCATAGTTACCAATCAGGCTTTAGGAGATCTTACTCAACCACACCTCCCCAATTAATCTGATGGATTACATGAGAACTGAAATGTCTATAGGGAACCTCATAGGAATGGTAACTTTTAGACTTGCAAAAGGCCTTGATACTGTCAACCACAATATATTATGTAAGAAACTTCAAGCTATCGGCATAGGTTCCACAGACTGGTTTAAGTCCTATCTTAGCAACAGGAAACAAATTGTCAAAATCAACAAAACAGAATCAGAACCACTGCCGATAGCATGTGGAGTTCCCCAAGGTAGTATTCTGGGTCCTTTATTTTCCTGTGTTATGTAAATGATATGCCCATCAGTGTCAAGTGCAAACTCCTACTGTATGAGGGATGACAGTGCTCTGTTAGTGTCAGGAAAGACCCACAAGATATAGCTAATGTATTAACACTAGAACTGGAGTCCTGCAGCAAATGGTTAGTAGACAACAAACTATCGTTACACCTCGGGAAAACAGAAGCCATACTCTTTGGCACGAAATATAAACTGAGCAGGGTAAATAATTTTAATATCCGGTGTAATGGGAATCCATCACTTCAGTTTCCTCAGTAAAATATCTGGGAATCCCTTTGACCCATGCATGTCAGGAGAACTGATAGGTAACAGTGTAGTAAAAAAGCGAATGCCAGACTGAAGTTCCTCTACAGACAAGCACAGTGTCTACCCTACTGAGGCTCGTAGGACCCTATGTCTAGCCCTTATACAATGTCATATGGACTATGCTTGCTCTTCATGGTACTCTGCCTTGACAAAAAACTGAAAGATAAACTGCAAATCACCCAGAACAAAATGGTAAGATTCATCCTGGACCTGGGACCAAGAGCATGTAGGCCAGGATGAATTACAACAATTGGATATGCTGAATATTGAAGACAGAGTAAAACAACTTAAGTTGAATCAAGTTTATAAAATTGCTCACAAACAGTGTCCAGAATATCTTGCTGCCAATTTTGTCAAGGCTGGGAACCAAAGCAATCATAGTACTAGGGGAGAGAGCACAACTTTGTAGTTCCCACAGTCAGTGGCCAGGCTTCAAACACCTTTATTGTAGCAATAAAGGAATGGAACAGACTGCCTGCACATGTCAAAGCCAGTCATAGCATCAGCCAGTTCAGAAGAGAACCAAAAGGTACCTAATGAATGTAGGACAGAAAGGGAGGAGAATGATTTTTATTTTTTAGCTAACATACATGTATATGTAAATAACTCTTTACCTTATTCCTAGTATACATATATCCTTTATAATATAATAACATATATACCCTACAATGTAAAATATTAAAGTATAAAAAGGACCCCAATGGAAATAAGTCACTTCTGACTTTTTGGGTTATCCTGGGTTTTCTACACATATGCTGCTATGTATGATAATCTATGTAACTGTATTTATGTATACCTGAATAAACTGACTTACTTACCAGTAGTGACGCAGCTGGTTGTGTAGCAACTCCATCATAAGCTGAGACACGCATTCACATCTGACTGAAATAAAATAAACAGGAAAAACATATACTATAAGGAATGAGGAATATTATTCTTATTGTTGTTTGAAATTCAATAAGAAAAACATTACAATGATTAACATTATATATATATATATATATATATATATATATATATATATATATACACAAACACAATATATATATATTGTTTCTACGCCCACAGGAGGACTCGAACCTGCAAACTCTGTATCAGAGTAACAGTACTTTACCACGGAGCTAGACCCCAGATAAGTCCTGCTGTGGACGTATATATATATATATATATATATATATATATATATATATATATATATATATATATATATATATATATATATATACCAAGAAATACATATGTCTCAATGTACAAAATACACCGAGAGACGTATACCTGTGTATATACACACCTGGTCAAGCACGTCAAGAAACTAGAGAAAGTGCAAAGGTTTGCAACAAGACTAGTCCCAGAGCTGAGGGGTATGTCCTACGAGGAGAGGTTAAGGAATATCGACCTGACGACACTGGAGGACAGGAGAGACAGGGAGGACATGATAACGACATATAAAATACTAGAGGAATTGACAAGGTGGACAGGGACAGGATGTTCCAGAGATGGGACACAGCAACAAGGGGACACAACTGGAAGTTGAAGACTCAAATGAGACATAGTGATGTTAGGAAGTATTTCTTCAGTAACAGAGTTGTCAGGAAGTGGAACAATGTGGAGAGTGATGTAGTGGAGGCAGGATCCATACATAGCTTTAAGAAGAGGTATGATAAAGCTCATGGAGTAGGGAGAAAGTGGACCTAGTAGCAGCAGCGAAGAGGTGGGGCCAGGAGCTGTAACACGCCCCTGCAAACACAAATATTCAGTATAGGTGAGATACTCACACTCTGTATCTCTCTGTCTCTCTCTCTCTCTCTCTCTCTGTCTCTCACTCTCTCTATCTCTCCTTCCCTCACTCATCTCTCCCCCACTTGTTGCACCTGTCAATCATTCCTGCACACACACTGTCATATCTGCAACACAACACACGTAATTACCACAACCATGAAACACAAACTTATGTTGCATAAACCGTAATTAATACTGTTCTGACATTACAAAAAATATTTTATAAATATTTTAACCACTTATAGACTTTATGGAATATTTCTGTTAAGGGGGGTTTAAAAATCTATCTACTACTGCATGTCACCTGTACCCCAGTCAAGAAAAAATATATATATATATATATATATATATATATATATATATATATATATATATATATATATATATATATATATATATATAATAATAATAATAGTAGTATATAATAATAATAATAATAATAATAATAATAAAAAATAATAAATAATAAAATTTGGGTTTGCTATCATTACAGTCTATCAAAAGTAATTTTCATCAAGGGGGAATCAGGGGGGCCCCCCCTGTTTTGTCAGTTTTATGCCTATCAGGATTTATCTGATAGGCATATGACAATTTTGTAACTTTGTACTGTGACATGTACTCCCTATGTACTCATCTTTGCATTTCCTACGTGCTCACCTACATGCACTCCCCCTTTTGTACTTGTCTTGTACTTACCTATTTGTGCTCACCTATATTGGTTGCAGGTGTCGATTCTTGGGGCCCGGCCCTGCCTCTCAACCTGCCACTTACTAAAGTAACTTTCTAGCCTTAGGGCCCATCTACCTCTCTTAAAACTTGTATGGACTGCCTCTGCCACTTCTGTGTTGGGCATTCCATTTTCCCCCAACCGGCTGAAAACTTCCTGACATCCCTGTGGTCCATCTGTGTCCCCGACTTCCAGCTGCCCCGGTCCTGTTTTCCGCCTCTCAAACAGCCTGTCCCTGTACCCATCAATTCCCTGAGTATTTTGTATGTTGTTATATGTTCTTCTGGGATACCCAGGGATTACTGAGGTACAGTGGGCGGGGGTCAGGGGTACCTTTTGGATCACTGGGGGACATTGGGTGGGTACCCGCGACGTTTAAAAATTTTTCCCGTGGGCGAAATTTTCCCTCAACTAACCCAAAAATTTTACCGATTAAATCCGGGGCTTCCCCAACCAAAGGGAAACCCCCCAAAATCCTCCACCAATCAGGGGGGGGAAGCCGTGAATGGCGGGGGGGAATGCAGAGATATAAGGCGGCCCAAGAAAGGGGCCCGTCGTTTGCGGGGGGGGCCCTCGCTTAGTGCACATTAAGGACGCACGTTACCAAAACTTTAATCCCCTGACAAACTTTTTTTTTTTTTAATGTTATGCAAAAACCCAATCTTCAGGAGTGGAAAAAAAAACAATAAAGATGTGTAGTCTGGGGTTTTTTACCAGCATACCTTAGTATTATTTAGTAGTGGTGGTTTTCCGAACTTCAAAATGTGAATGGGGGGGGATATTTTCTACTAGATAAGGTAAGAATTTGTATATACACAAAAGACACTTGGGGGAGACTTATATGCTTGTAGAGGAGAAAAAAAAATCAATATCAATATTATTGTCATAGGGGAGGGGGGAAACCCGTAGGGATTATACAGCGCCTTTTGTGGGGGGATTAGGGGGATTCGGGTTTTTAAATTTAAAATTGGGAAAACCCAAAATTTCCCCAATTTCCCCCCGATCAAACCCCCCCACCGCCCAAAGGGGGCCCCCCTCGGGGGGCTTTGGGTTTTTCAATTAGGCCCATAATTATACTCCGACGGGGTTTTTTATATATATATATATATATATATATATATATATATATATATATATATATATATATATATATATAACCCCTTTTTATACTAACTAGTGGTTTTAAGGAAAATGAACTACAGTAGGCCTTTTTACTGGGCCCCCCTCACTGACTCCATCTTACATAAACAAGTATCTGCCAAATTAGCCTTCTTTCACATTTCCCCATATGAATTAATCTAGATACATTGAATCAAATGCGTATGACGGTGGTCAAAATATTCTTTTCACAATCTGCTAACACTAAACCTAACTGGTTTAAAAAAAATTTCTTCAGGCCAAGTTTTTCCCCGTACATCTATCTTCCTTAACAGTCTATCACCTGTGACACAGTGGGGGCCCTTTTCAAACCCCTTTCCATGGTGTAGAAATCCCCCCGTTGGATGACTCTTTTTTAAACCTAGCTGGCCCAGTGGTTTAAAACGTGGTCTGGAGTTTTGAGACTTTCTGTCCTTGAACCCCCCCGTGGTATGGTTTATCACCTGTATGTTGAAGCGTGTAGTATTGGCCCCCGGATCTGACTGATTTCTAGCAAAGCTCACACCTCTACAACACAATTGTCCTCAAAGATTTGTTGTTATACCATGAATTAAGGAAAGATCCTGGGCTTCACCTTCCAAAAAAAACAAATGCGATAGTAATTATGGACAAGGAGAAAGTGGACAAATAAACATGCCCCTTAATAGCGACTGATCGCCTAATCTCACTCTGCTGTGTGCTGTCCCCCCCCCCCCATCTTTACCAACATTAAAATCCCAAATAAGTCAAGGATGATGCGTCCCCCCCGTTTTTTGCCCCTTCACTTATGTCTTATATCCACTCACCCCTCTAGTAAATGACGAAGGTGAAGATTAATTTTTAAAATTGGGGGCTTTATTGATGAAAGGTTTTGCCAACAGTAGACTTCTTCATCACATCAACAGCATAGGGGAACTAAAAAGTGTTGTCCTCCCTTGGGAAAAAAAATTTTGAGGGGGTCATCCCTCAGCCTGGAGAAGAGTTCCCAAACCTTTTGGGAACACAGTATTATTACTGTGGGGGGGAAAATTATATACTCTTGGGGAAAAAATTAGACTGTGTGTGGGAACACATTATGTACTGTTGTGGAAACAAATTTTTATGGTTGGGGAACCATTTGACTCGGGGTGGGAAACATTTACCCTTTTGGGGGAAAATTTTTTTGTGTGGGAACACATTATGACTCTTTTGGGGGAACCCCAAAATTTTTCTCTGGGGAACAATATTACCTGTTGGGAACCATTAGATCTTTGAAACAAGACTCGGGGGGAACACATTATATACTCGTGGGGAACACATTATGTACTTTCGTGTTGGGGGAAAACATTTGTCTCGGGTGGGGAACATATTATGTACTTGTGTGGGAACATTAGCCTTTGTGTTGGGGAAAACCCCAAAAAGGGGGGGGGTAAGAATCTCAAGAATAACCACATGGGAAAAAAAAGGAAAAGGTTGTATATTTGACCCCCCCTTTTGGGGGTTTCCCCCCAAAAATTTTTAATAAAAGAACGGGGGAAATTTTTAAGGGGCTGACCTTTAAATCCTGTTTCCTTTTTTTTTTTTGTATTGCTGGGGGAACCCCCCAAAGGGGGGGAATATCGAACCAAAAACCTGTGTTTGTTAGGGTTTTTTAAACCCCCGGGGTTAGCCCCCCAAATAACCCTGAAAGTCGTGGTCATCGGGGGGCTGGCTGTCTTATTTTCCCTGTGGACCTTTAAAAATTTTCCCCCCCAAAAACCCCCCCCCGTCGGGTAACACCCTACACTTGTTTTTAGGGGGGAAAAGGGGGGGAAAGGTGTGGAAACAAGTCAAGTTTTCCCCCCTTGGGACCAAAACCCAACCCGGGGGCCCCGGGTTTTTAAGCGAAGGCGTTAAAAGGCCACACATTTCTAATTTATTTAGGACAAAAAAAAGTAAATTTTAAACCAACAAATGGTAGACCCCAAACCCCAAATAACCCGACTTTTGACGCATTTCCCGGGGTTACTTGGGAAAAATTTAAAAAAAATTTTTTTAAAAGGGAAGGTGAGGGGGGGGTTATGGGGGGGAAAGGGCTGGGGGAAAAGAGAGGGAAAGAAGGGGGAATAGTTATAGGTAATATGGGGTTTAATAAAAAATGGTATACTGCCCTGGAACCTTGATCACTTCTAATATAAGGGGGGTTTGGGGGAAACACAGAAAAGGTGGAGAGGAGGTGTAGGGGAATGGTGATCTGGGAATGACATTCAAAGAGGAAAAAGAATGTTTTTTGGGGTTTGGGGCTGTTTTGTGCTTCACAAACATTTTTTGTTTTTTAAAAATTTGTAGAAAAAGGGTGTTACGTTCTATTGTCGGGGGCGGGTCTGGAAGCCTCGCTAATCCCCCGACACCGACACCCCTTGGGTTTTGCGGCTTATAAGACGCGCCCCCAAAAACTTTTTTTTGCTTCAATGGCTCGGCATCGGACGTAACGGGGGGAAAAACTACGACCCCCCCACACCCCAAACTTAGGGCTCCCGTCACTGCCCTTTCCCCAGTTTATGGACGCGGGTTTGGGTTTTTTGGGGGAAAAAAGGGAAAAAAAAGCGTCAAAATAAGCCGCAAAAAACGGTAATACGGGGAAACCCCAAAATTTCTAAAACTTTGGGCATATGATATGAACCAGGCAAACACCCCCAAAACAAAAATCACATGATTCATCGGGACCGTTCCATCCAACATGGCATCCCTCAGGTCCCATAAAAACCCTCACCCCCACCTATATGAGTGGAACAGTCTACCTAGTAGTGTTGCCGGGCCCTTTTTTGGGAAAAGCCCCCCCCCGGATTCCCGGCAACATACAACAAAAACAACCCTGTAGTGTGAAGGTGAGGGTAAATTTGGGAGGAGGAATAAGGGGGGGGTGAATAATGAGTGGTGAATAAGGTGAGGGTGAATAAAGTGGGGGTGAATAAGGTGAGGATGAATATGGAGGGTGAGTTTTCCCAGGCCTAAACCCCCTCTAAACCCCTTTTTGGGTCAAGACTCTTGTGTGAACCTCTCGTGTTGATCTCTCTCTCTCTCTCTCTCCCTCTCTCTCTCTCTCTCTCTCTCTCTCTCTCTCTCTCTCTCTTTTTTTTTTTTTGTTTGGGCCCCGGGTTAATAAAATTACGTTGTTCATTACTATTCTCCTTTTTTTCTTCCTTTTCTTATCTTCTTCCTATACTTAAAATTACCTTATTTATTTTCCCCCACAATTACTTTTTTTTCATTAACAAACAAAATCCCATTACAACAAATGCAATTTACCACCAGAAAAATTCCTTAATTCCCCGACCACACACATACACACACACAGGAGCTGAGTCTCCCCCCAACCACAATTAGGTAGTAACACACACACATACTAATAACTAACACACACACACACACACACACAACCGAGGAGGTTAAGAAACTGCAGGTGAACTAGATACCGGGAAAAAGGACGGGGCCCAGGGGCGTTTCCCCCCCCGGGGAACACCTGGTTGACCCCGAACACCTGGGGCCCCGGGAACACCTGATTGCCCGGGAACCCCCCCCAGGTAGGTAGACCTCAAAGGCTGTGGGCCGGACATCCCCCCAGGTGCTAAGGGGGCAGGGCACTGTGTGTACCACAACCAATCTTCAACACATCTATCGACACGGGGGGACGCCTGAGGTCGAAGACAGCAGGGGGCTGCTGACCAGTGTCACTGACATGTATGCAAAGTCATGGAGAAGATTATCGGGAGAAGAGTGGGGGAGAACCTAGAAAGGAATGAGCTTATATCGAAAACCGCACGGTTTTTTGGGGGGAGGAAACCCCGTGCCCCAAAAACCCACTGGAGTTTTACGACAAGGTGACAGAAGTAAGGCAGGAGAGAGAGGGGTGGGTAGACTGCATCTTCTTGGACTGTAAAAGACTTTCGACACAGTACCACAAAGAGACCCCGGGAGGTATAACGGGGGAAAAGGGACTGCTATGGATCAAGCTCGGGGGAAAACCTGACAGGAAGGAAGCAACAGTGAGGGTTCGTGACGGGGTGTCAGAGGGGGTACCTGTGATGAAAGGGGGGTTTCCCCAAGAGTCTTTCCCCGGCCCTGCTGTTTCTGGTATTGAATGAAAAAAGGGGGAAAGGGGGGGAGTCAGAGGGGTCCCCGTTTTTCCCCCCGATGTGAAGCTAATGAGAATTCAAACGGATGAGGATCAAGCAGGACTAAAGGAATCTGGGCAGGCTGTAGGCCCCCTCCAAAACTCTCCCGGGTTTAACCCCCCCACGTGCAAAGCCATGAAGATTTGGGAAAGGAAAAAAACGGGGGGGCGGGGTACAGGCTCGGGGGGGGGAAATGCAAACCTCTCTCAAAAAAAGGATCTTTGGGGGAGTATAAAACCGCACATTTTCCCCCGGCGCACATCGATACTGCAGTATACGAGGGGCCCCCGGAAACCCCAAAATAGCTATCGACACCTGGTGAGGGGCATTCACGACACTGTACACCATTTTTTGGCCCATCTGGAATGGACCTGGTAGTGGCCAGGGAAGGGGAAAAAAAAACCAGGAGCTGAATCGCCCCCGCAACTCAAAAGGGGAGTAAAAAACACCCACAAAAAATCAAAAAAAACAAAAAAAATTTTCAGTAATCTCTCCATATAAAACCTTGCTTCACGTGTTGTTAATAACGCCACCAAAGTTACCTTTTTGGGTACAATATAACCACAAAAGCATTATCGTCCATTTCTATAAAACCTTGGGCGCTGCGAGGCGAATCAACCCATTGGGGGGGGGGGAAACCTCTATAATTAGTATTGGGCCTGTTATGCAGGATTGAACCTATTATGAAAGATTTATCCTGTTATGGGGACTGGACCTTTATAAATTTGGGGAGCCTAATATGGGGGGATTGGGCCTGTTATAAAAAGATTTGATCCTGTTAGGGGGGACTGGAGCCGTTATAGAGGATTGGGTTTTTGGAGGGATTGGGCCTTTTAAAAAAAAGATTTATCCTGTTATGGAAGATCTGATCCTATTATGGAGGACAGGAGCTTGTTGTGGAGGCTGGCCTCTTATAGCGGACTGGAGCCTGTAATGGGGGGTTTGGGGGCCCCGTTATGGAGGGACGGGAACTTGTTATGGAGGCGCTCCTTTTTGAAGGCGCCCCCACACACACACACAAAAGGGGGGGGGGAAACCCCAAACAGGGTTTTAAGACAAGGATGATAAAGTCATGGAGCAGGGAGAGCGAAACCCGGCGGACAGCGAAGAGGCGGGGCCAGGAGCTGATCTCCCCCCGAAACCACAGTTAGGTGAGTAAAATGGACACAGCAAAAAGGGGGAAAAACCCTGAAGAAAAAACTCGATGAGTCACGGGGTTTTGGGGAAGTATTTCTTTAGTCATGAGTTGTCGGGAAGTGGAATAGTCTGGAGAGTGGTGTACTGGAGGCAGGACCCAAACAAAATTTTTTAAGAAGAGGTACGACAAGGCTCGGGGAAGAGGGAGGGGCCTAGTGGCGACCAGTGAAGAGGCGCGGGGCCAGGAGTTATGAATCGCCCCTGCAACCAAAATTTGGGGGGAGTAATATAAAATAAATAAAAATTATATACAAAAAACATAAACGGGTAGGTTTTTATGACCGCCCCCCCCAAACCCCAAAATAGGTGGGTAAACTGGTAAAATAATAAAAAAAGTAATTAATAACATTTTTAACTGATAAAGTAACGAGATTTTGAAAAAAGATAAAAAAAATTTATGTTTTATTTGTAGAGTTCGGGTTTTAAATAATAAAAAAAAGTAATGAAAATAAAGTTGGGTAAGAGGTGGGTAGGGATTGGGGGTAGGGGATGTGAGGAAGGGATGTGTAAGGGTAGGGATGTGTGGGGTAGGGATGTGTGGGGGGGGGGGATTTGGGGTAGGGTTTGAGAGGATAGGTGGTATCAGACTATATCCATGGTGGGAACAGGGTGCTGGTCCGTGAAGACGTCAGCGGGGTCTTTTTTTCCCCTGGCGATAAATAGGATAATATATTAATATAAATCTGCCAGTGGCACTGACAGTCTTGTAGAGCCATGTTTGTTTTTTCCCACTGTGTTGTTTGTGTGTCGTTTTTTCCAACGAGTAAAAGGGGGCCCCCCCCCCGGGTTTCCGGCGGGAAGTACAGGGTCACGATAAAAGTGTTTTTAGGGAAAATAATGTGTTGTGGTCCAACTCAGACCAGTGCTATTTTCCCCAGTAGTGTGGAGTTGAAAATCACTGGAAAACACACAAGAAAGGGGTCCCCCTGTGGAAAAGGGGGGGTTGAGTAGCCGACCGAGTGGCCGGTCTGCATCGGGTTTTTGGGACCCAGCGGGGATTTTTTTGAGTTCACTAAAAAGGCCACAAAACCCAAAAAAATTTTATACGAAGATGATGGGATGGGGGGGAAACCCAAATTTTTTGGATAGTCTGTTCACTCGGGGGGGGTGAAAAGAAAAAGGCCCGGGGGGTTTTTAAAAAAAAACCGGGGTCAACATCCGGCCCGGGGTATTTAACATCTTTTTGGGAAAATATCAGAAACAGTCGGGGAAAAAAAGTAGGAAATCTTAAAAAAGGGGGGCGGGGAAAAAATTCTTAAAGGCCCCGGGCAAATTTGATGGGTATGGGCCAACCCACCCAAAACATCGGGGAAAAACCCGGCAAAAAGCAAACCCCGGCCCATTTGGGGGGACTCAGTAAAAAAAAAATCATCAAAGGCATAAAAAAAAAAGGTCTCAATGCGCATGATGCCAGTGAGTTTTTTCATATATAACTCGGGTGTGAAAAATCTGTCGACTTGAGCAAGACCTTAATTTATGCCGGGAAAAAAAAAAATGAATACCGACACCATTGGGAGATCAAAAACCCTTGGGGGTACACATCTGAACATACTGCAGAAAAAGCCCCCCTCTGAACAATCTTCTGAGAACTCTTTTCATTTCTGAGCTTTGCAAGCCCTGATTATGTGTTGATTGCAATCGAAAGTCCTAGGTATTATTCAACTCCCCCCGTGTTTTTTACATGAACACATGTGTAAATTACCTAGCATAGCCCCAAAAATTTAGACAAAGTGACTTTCTTTCAACAAAAGGGGGGGGGTGGGGGGGGGGGGGGGGGGGGGAGAGAGGAGAGAGAGAGGAAAATAAGATGCAGGGTGAACGCAGAGGGGAAAAGGGGGATATTAAGTCATCAGAGGTTGAATGGGGAAAAAAGGGGCGTAATAAAAAGTCTAGGATTAATACACCAATACAAAATTACCAACCTGTCTTGAAACCCTGGAAGAGCAGATAATAATGGAAAAAAGGTTCAAAAAACCTTGAACAATGGGGGAGAAACGACCACGGAAAAAGTCACTGTCACAGACGTCAGACAGCTGGGAAAATGCTGATATAAGGGTTTTAAAAAGCCCATCTACTACACGAGGGTCGTTAAGACTGCATGTCACCTGTACACTAAAAAACACTAAGGGGTCTTGACTGCATGTCACCTGTACACCACCAGTCACTAAAGGGGAAGACTGTCACCTGTACACTACCAGTCACTACCGGGGGGCATTAAGACTGTATTTCCCCGGCCACACCGTCACAAAAAGGGGGTTTTTTTTAAAACTGTCCCCTGTTTTTCCAGTCACTACACGGGGGGCATTAAAAGCATGTCCCTTCCCCCGGTCAAGAATATAGACTGGTGATGTCAGTTTTATACACTGTCTCTCTTTATTATACCAGACACATTTTAACCCATATACACAAAAAATCACATCTCAGTATTTTTTCTGAGACACATCTCAGTGTTTATACACTAAAAACACATCTCAGTGTTTATACACTGAGAAACACATTCAGTGTTTATACACTGAGAAACACATCTCAGTGGAAAGTTTGGTTAAGCAAATGAAGCTTATTTTTGGCCCCGGCTTTTCTTGGCTTCTCCTGGCTTTCCTGGCTTCTCTGGCCCTGGCTTCCTCCCCAAAACAACAACACATTATGGCACATTCTACACACGCTTTTCGACTTAATTTAAAAAATGTTTTTTTTAAAAAACACATGTGTGTGTGTTTTCCCCCCTTAATTAATAATCTGAAGAGCAGCTCTCACAGTCATGAACCCACTGTTTCAACAGTCACGAACCACACTATCAACACTCACGAACCCACTATCAACACTCACGAACCACATATCAACACTCATGAACCACACTATCAACACTCACGAACCACACTATCCACTCTTAACCACACTATCAACACTAAAAAAACCCCACACATAAACACTCATGAACCACATTTAAAAACACTCACGAACCACCTATCAACACTCACGAACCAACATCAAAACTCATAAACCCCCCAAAAAAACACTCACGAACCACACTATCAACACTCAAAAACCCCTTTTTCAACAGCAATCACCCGTGCTCAATTTCGGGTACGGTTGGCAACAAAAAAGGTCCTGGTATCGATTTGAGCGGAAAAAAACACACATGCAAGTCTTCTAACACCTTGACACTTCACCTAGCAGTAAATAGGTACCTTGCTGGGGCTTTTGTGGGTAGCATCCTAAACAAGGGGTCTGCCCCTTTTTCCCCCTAGCAGTGTTGTTTGGGTGGCATCTTGCGGAAGAGCGGGGGCATCAATAAATTACCCCATAAAAAGGTGATTAAAATTGATGGACCAATTTCAAAACATACGTTTAAAAAATTGGGTCCATCAATTTGGCATGTACTTCAAGGTAAATTCCTCCCAGGCCCAAACATTTCACATATACCAAAAACCCCTGGAAAGCCTCTGAAGCGAGGATATGAAGGGATATACGAGGATATCAAGGTATATCCTTTTTTTTGGTGGAATGACGTTCAGAAGACAAAAATTTACGATTGGGGGGTAAAGGGGAAAAAAAATTGTTTGGGGGCAAAAACCTACAAGTTTTGCGGGATGAGGGGGTTGGAAGGGGGGAACCCTTTTACAAAAGGGGGAAAAGGGGCCGGGGCCCTTTTAAAAATCTAAACCCCTTTAACCAAATTTAACAATTATAAAACAACAACAACACACCAAACCAAAATTAATTATTTTATTAAAAAATTTAAAATTATTAGGGGGGGAATAAAAAATTTTGGGCCAATTGGAAAACCTTTTAAAAAAAAGGGGTTTCAAAATTTCCAAATTTTAAATATTTTTTTTTTTTAAGAAATGAAAAAAATTTAAAAATTTTGAAAAAAAAACCCTTTTGAAAACTTCCCCAACCTTATTATAACAAGTGCAATTTAATTTACAATCCAACTAAATATATTTTAGATAAGTTTACAGTAATTTAATAATAAAAAAAAAAAATGAAATATTTTTTCCGTTAGGGGTTTTTAATGATTTTTTTTAAAAATTTTGCAACAAATTTTCACTTGTCTTATATGGGAAGAGCGTTGCTATTTGCCAAAATCGCAAGTTTTTTTTATTCGGGGACAAAATATATACGTATATCCCCCGGGGGAACCCGTGTTCCTGCCGGTTGACTGGACCTACTGGCGTTCAAAAACCATGGACCCTGACTGGCGTTCAACACTGACTGGCCTGACGGCGTTCAACCTGACTGGACCCCGACTGGCGTTCAACACTGACTGGGCCCTGACTGGCGTTCAACACTGACTGGGCCTCTGGCGTTCAACACTGACTGGGCCCTGACTGCGTTCACACTGACTGGACCCCGACCTTTTGGGGTTCAACATGACTGGACACTGACTGGCGGGTTAAAAAACTGGACACTCACTGGCGTTCAACACTGACTGGGCCCTGACTGGGGTTCACCGGGCTGGACCCTGACTGGCGTTCCCCGGGTGGGCCCGACTGCGTTCAACACGACTGGCTTTCACTGACTGGACCTGACGGCGTTCAACACTGACTGGACCCCCACTGGCGTTCAACACGCTGGACCCTGACTGGCGTTCAACACTGACTGGACCCTGACTGGCGTTCAACACTGACTGGGCCCTGACTGGCGTTCAACCTGACTGGACCCCGACTGGGCAACACTGACTGGCACCACTGGCGTTCAACACTGACTGGACCCTGACTGCGTTCAACCGGGTGGACCCTGACTGGCGTTCAACACTGCTGGAACCCCACTGGCGTTCCCAAAACTGACTGGGCCCCCGGCGTTCAACACCCCCTGGACCTGACTGGCGTTCAACACTGACGGACCTGACTGGCGTTCCACTGACTGGCCCTGACTGCGTTCCCCACTGACTGGCGTTCAACACTGACTGGACCTGACTGGCTTCAACCGACTGGACCTGACTGGCGTTCAACATGACTGGACCTGACGGCGTTCAACACTGACTGGACCCTGACTGGCGTTCAACACTGACTGGACCGCTGCGTTCCAAAATGACTGGCGTTCACCGACTGGACACTGACTGGCGTTCCCTGACTGGACACTGACTGGCGTTCAACACTGCTGGGCACTGACTGGCGTTCAAACTGACTGGACACTGGGGTTTAACCGACTGGCGTTCAACCGACTGCGTTCCCTGACTGGCGTTCCCGACTGCGTTCAACACTGACTGGCGTTCAACCGCTGGCCCTGACTGCGTTCAACACGTGGCGTTCAACCTGACTGGCGTTCCCCGGGGGTTCAACACTGGCGTTCAACACGGCGTTCAACACTGGGAACACTGGGGCAAACATCACTGACGCAACAAACAACTGGAAAACAATTTATCGAAAGATTACCTTAGTGAGTTGAGGTCACACCAAATAATGGTGGTAGCTAAATATTATGGTGATAATTTGGGAGCTACCCTATTATTTTTAAAAATGGTAGCTCCACTATTATTGTAATGGGGGTGCTACCACTATTATGGTGATAATGGGGTAGCTACCACTATTATGGTGATAATGGGGGTGGGTACCACTATTATGGTGATAATTTGGGAGCTACCACTATTATGGGGATAATGGTGGGGCTTCCCCCTTTTTGGTGATGTTTTGGTAGCTACCCTATTTGGTGATAAAAAGGTGGTAGCCAACCCCTATTATGGTGATAATGGTGGGGAGCTACCACTATTATGGTGATAATGGTGGTACTACCACTTTTTTATGGTGATAATGGTGGGGTCCACTATTATGGTGATAATGGTGATAGCCACCACTATTATGGTTTTATAATGGTGGTAGCTACCACTATTAGGTGATAATTTGGGAGCTACCCCCTATTATGGTATTTAAAGGTGGTAGCTACCCCTATTTGGTGATTGGGGTAGCTACCACTATTTGGGGTTTGGTGGTAGCTACCACCATTATGGTGAAAAAATTGGGAGCCCACCACCATTATTTATAATTGGAGCTACCCCCTATTATGGAATAATGGTGGTAGCTACCACTTTATATATTGGGGGGTAGCTACCACTATTATGGTGATAATGGTGGTAGCTACCACTATTATGGGTGATAATGGGGTAGCTACCACTAATGGTGATAATGGTTGTATCTACCACTATTATGGCAATAATGGTGGTAGCTACCCTATTATGGTGATAATTTTGGGAGTAACCCCTTTTTGGTGAAATGGTGGTAGCTACCACTATTTGGTGATAATTTTGGTAGCTACCACTAATTTTGGTGAAATTATGGTAGCTACCCTATTATGGTGTTTTAAATTTGGAGCTACCCCCTATTATGGTGATAATTATGGTAGCTACCACTATTATGGTAATGGTGGT